>PVKA01005739.1:34217-88574 GCA_004027165.1 Ctenomys sociabilis
TTTTTTTTTTTTTTTTTTTTTTTTTTTTTTTTTTTTTTTTTTTTTTTTTTTTTTTTTTTTTTTTTTTTTTTTTTTTTTTTTTTTTTGTATGTGTGTGATGCTAACAATTAAATCTATGTACATACAAAACTAGGCAAGCACTCTTGCCCTGAGCCACACATGCCATTCCATCTTGTTTTTTTTTTTTTAAAAAAAGTACTTACTCTACTAAGCCATCTCCCTGGTTCCCTGCTATTCCATCTTAATATTTGGTCCTGGGCCAGAATCAAAGTTTTGTTTTTTTTTCTTTTGAGACAGTCTCACTCTGCAGATCAGTCTATCCTTGAGTTCACTTTGTAGCTCAGGCTGGTCTCAAGCTTGCAGCTGTCTTCCTGCCTCAGCTTCCTGAGGGTTGGGATTACAGGTATTTACCACCATGTCCCGCTGCAGAATCATAAAGGTTTTTTTTTTTTGCTAGCTCAGGCTGCCTTAAGGGAGGGGCTTGTGGGGCTTGTGGAGCTGGGATCTAACAGCAGTCCCTGGGCCTGACTGCATTTGCCCAAGCCATGATTTAAACAACTGAGGTATCTGGCAGGCCCCCAAGAGAATCAAAGTTTTTAAGAAGTTTCTGTTCCCTGATTTTAATGCACTTAATACATTAGTGGGTTCTCTTTCCAAGTTAGAATAGAATGGGACTGTTTCATTGTTAGTATAGAGAAGAAAAAGTGAAGTTGCTAAAGATTTAATTTCTCTTTCCCCTTTTCTCCCCTCCCTTCCCCCCTCCCCTCCCCTCCCTTCCCCTTCCCTCCCCTCCCCTCCTTTTGGGACAGGGTTTTCTTGTATAGTTTAGACTGGCGTTGAGCTCCCAAGCTGGACTCAAACTCGCAGCCATCCTCCTCCTTCAGCCTCCTGAGTGCTGGGATTACAGACATGCACCACCATGTCTGGCTGAGGCTGTTTTTCTTTGTCAGCTTTGTTCCAGGTCCACTGGGATAGATTTAGGCCCCTTGGATGTAAGGAAGACTTATTGTTTCTTCAGCAGACTTTTTTTTTTTTGTATGCCTATAATAAACCAGATATTGTTTGTTAAGGTTAGGTAAGAAAGCAAATAGACATGGTTTTGTCTTCATGGAGTTGATATCACTTTAATCCATTGGACAGTTGGTGGCTGTCCACTGTGGAGGGGAGGTTAGGGTTGGCTTTCTGAAAGCCAAAGCTGCTATCTAAGGGGTGAACACAGCCAGTTGAATAGGCTGTGTAGTGTTCCAAAGTTAGTTTGGAGATGCTCAAGAGAGAAGGTAGCAAGACCTTGTGCTGACATCTCAATATGTATTGCTTCATGGTTACGTCTCAACCTAAATGGACTGAGACTAGATTGTGGACTTACTGAGGCCTCTCTTTTCTTCTAGCTTTTTCTTCATAGTGTGTTTGGCTACCGGGGTGTTGTCCTGTTTCCCTGGCAGGCCAGACTGTATGACCGGGATGTGGCTTCTGCAGCTTCAGAAAAGTAAGTGCTTGTCATTAGGCCCACAGTGTCCTCAGAGATATCCAGCCCATCACAGTTATATGTAATGGTGGTCTCAGGGTTGAAGGCAGCATCCTGGACCTTTGAAACATCCCCATAGTATTTCTCTGGCACTGACACCCATGTAGACAAAGTTGCTGAGTGCTAGGGACAGTCTTAAGCTAGAGGGTCCCTTTAGATCTCCCCAGAGTGCTTTCCCACATTACTCTCCATTTTCATAAAGTGCCCCAGTGACACTGAGTAGCTAGTCATTTTGGTTTCTTGATGTTTAGTTGGAATCATTTCCTTAATCTCACATCATCAGTAGAGTATATTAAAAAAGAAAAGGAACAGTTCAATTTCATGGTTGGAATGTGAGAGGGGTAGTGTACACAGTGCCCTGGGGACTGAGATGGTGATTGGATTTTCTCACCATGGTCTAGAGAGTTAGGCAAATTGTGGCTGCATGCAGGGCTCCCTATCCTCCACTGTTTGCCATGACAAGACTGGTTAGGCTGGGGTTGTCAATCAGGTGCCCAGTGATATTAAAGCAGCCTGTGTAGGTGAAGGCATGGTGAGGAGCTGAGTAAGGCACAGGTTCCACTTCTTTCAGGATGATGTTGGGTTTCTCTCAACCCACAGAACAGAGAATCCTGCTGGCCACGGCTCTAAGGAGGTGAAAGGCAAAACTCATACTTATTATCAGGTGCTGATTGATGCCCGAGACTGTCCACATATAGTAAGTAACCAAGACGGCTGGGTCTAGGGGTTCTCTTCATGGCATTGGGGTCAAAGGGAGTGGGAACGGGCTCAAACAGCCAGATTAGGCCTGGGCCCTAGGACTTTAGTAGCCAAGAAAGTCCCTAATATTTTTTGTACCATAGTCTCAGAGATCTCAGACAGAAGCTGTGACCTTCTTGGCTAACCATGATGACAGCCGGGCCCTCTATGCCATTCCAGGTGAGGAGTTTGCATCTGAGTGATGCCTCTGAGGAAGAGGACTTATGTGTCCCTGGGAGAGGATTCTGATATCCTGTCCTTTGTAGGGAGGGGTTTGTGTGTTTTGGGGGTCACCCATCCTGGGCAAGGCCAGGAATTGTTTCTCTTCATGTCTTCTCTTTTTCTCTTCTGTGTGAGCATCACTCTGTGCCTCTCTGTGCCAGGCCTAGACTATGTCAGCCATGAAGACATCCTCCCCTACACCTCCACCGATCAGGTTCCCATCCAGCATGAGCTCTTTGAAAGATTTCTTCTGTATGACCAGACGAAAGGTAATCTCTTCAACTAGGGAGGCAGGAGTGGAAGGGCCCTTCCAGGAGGGTGTTGCAGAAGTAAACCTACAGCTGGATTTCCAGAACTTTTCTAGCCTCCCAGTTAGCTCTATGATGGTAATGGCTGCTGTTGTCTTACAGTGATAGAAACTCAGGTGTAGGAATGATGAGCAGTGATTCAAGGTTGCTAGGTCGCAGTGGCTGGAGGTCTGAATATCAGGGATGTTAATTTGTGGTCCATTTTCCTTCCCATGGGATCATACTACCCCTTAGAGTTTTGTGCCTTCTTCCGGCCTTGCTTTTTTTGTTTATTTGTTTGAGACAGGGTTGTGCTATATAGTTTAGGCTGGCCTTCGACTCCTGGCAGTCCTACTGTCTCAGCCTCCTGATTGGTGGGATTAAAGGCATGCAGCACTAGGCTGGGCTGTAGCCTGGCTTGTGCTTTGTGTGTATCCTGTTCACCTGGGCCACCACTGTGAAGAGGTTTCTAGGAGAGGCAGTTGGAGAATGGATATAGCACCCTGGGCCCTGGCATGGACCAACCTGTTGGCTCTTGTTTCAGCGCCCCCTTTTGTGGCTCGGGAAACACTCCGGGCCTGGCAAGAAAAGAATCACCCATGGCTAGAGCTGTCCGATGTCCACCGGGAGACAACTGAGAACATCCGTGTCACTGTCATCCCTTTCTACATGGGCATGAGGGTATGTGTCCTGCCTGTGCTGCTTCCTGCATGGTTAGGCCTGAGATTCTGGGTGGTGCCCCCAGTGTGAGTCCTGGGGTAGAGGAGTCTAAACTGTACCCTTTGGTTCTGCTCCCAAGTGTTCCTGCACTGGGAAAGGTTGAGTAACCTCTTGGCAGTGGCTCACATCAAGACCCACAGGTCCCAGGAAGGAGTCCTCCATGCCCGCTCCTCTATTTCCTTGGGCTCAGAGGGATCCTTGCTTAGGAAGAATGTATGGGTACTTGCCTAAAACTGAGTTTGTCTTTGTACTTCTTACATAGTAGCCAATAATTATCACTTCTCACTCTAAGCTAGGCCTGTGGGTACAGATATAAATGAACAACTATTCTGGCCATCCATGAGCTCATGTTTAAGGGAGGTCAAAATCCACAAACAGAGCCTTGCAGTGTGAGACTGGGGGAAGGTGCAGGAGGTGGGGGCTTGGCAGCTGTGGTGGGCACCAGCACTAGCAAGGAGAGCAGGTGGTGCGAGTGAGAAAGGTAAGAGGCCTGTAGTGGATTTTGAGTACTTCCAGCTCTCTTAGTGGTCTTGACAGGATGAGGAGGACAGAGACCAGGAATGGACATGGGAGGCGCCACCCTGTGGGCTAGCTGGTCATAGTTCTGTCACCATCAGATTCACTGTTGTCCCACAGATGTGTGCAGCTTAGTCTGCCCTTGCAACCTTCCTGGAATGCTTGGACTTCGCTGAGACATGTCAGTTGGAACAGACTTGGTCTTGCCTTCTGGGACTTAAACTCTTTGTGTTTTTTCCCCCAGGAAGCCCAGAATTCCCATGTCTACTGGGTGAGTGTCTTCCTGAGCGCATGGGGGAGCTTAGGAGTGCCTTGGATTGGATGGGGAGGTAGAGCCTATGCACCACAGTTGGCAGCCTTTGTTGCCTCTGCTCTACAGAATTTTAGATTGATTACCTCAAGGTCAGTTTTTTTGATGAATGTGAACTCTTCCCTTCTTCCCTCAGTGGCGCTACTGTATCCGCTTGGAGAACCTGGACAGTGATGTGGTACAGCTCCGGGAGCGGCACTGGAGGATATTTAGTCTCTCCGGCACCTTGGAGACAGTGCGAGGCCGAGGGGTGGTGGGCAGGGTGAGCATCACCAGGCCTGGCGCTGCCCGGAGACCCTCAGGGCTCTGTGTGTGTTCTCTTCCTCTCCTGTGGTTATAGACAGAGACTTATTATGTGAACACACTGGGTTGTGTTGGGTTAGAAATCCTTTAACAGCCTTGTGATGTAAATTGCCTACAACATATTTCATTGAAGAAAGAGGCTGAAAAGCTACATGATGAATCCAGTCTCATTGCTAGTAGTGACAAGGCTGAGATTTTGGTCTATGAGTCAGAGTCCATGCTGTGTACTTTTTGTTGAGTAGTGTAATGTCTTCTAAAGACCTGAACTTGAATGCACTGAGGTGAGGCACCCCTAGCCCCTCGCCAGTCCCCAGCAACACCCATAATTGCCTTTGTCTCTTTACTCATGTATATCCTTTCTTGATTATTGATTGGTTGTCTTTTTTTTTTGTGACTGGCTCAGCCCACCCTGGGGGTGAGGCTGGTGTAGCATGTGGTGTTGGGATTGAACCATGGCCCCTGTGCACTTGCCTAAGCTTGCTTAAGCAGGCACTTTAGACTGCTGAGCTATCTCGAGAGCTATCTTTCCAGCTCCCCCAGCCCAGTTGATTGTCTTTTAAAGGCATGGTTTCACTATGCAGTTCAGGCTGGCCTTAAGCGTACTTTGTAGAGGGGTTGGGGCGATGGCTCAGTGGAATAAGCGCTTCCTTGGCAAGCACAAGGGCCTGAGTTCAATTCCCAGTTCTGCAAAAAAGAAGTATGTCTGAAATGCTTTGAGCCGGGCGTGGTGGCGCATGCCTGTAATCCCAGCACTCGAGGGAGGCTGAGGCAGGAAGATTGTTGTGAGTTCGAGACCAGCCTGAGCTACAAAGTGAGCTTAAGACCAGCCTGAACTGCATAGTGAGACCCTGTCTCAAAAAGACAAAAAAAAAAAAAAAAAAAAAAAAAAAAAAAAAGGCGTACTTTGTAGCCCAGGCTGGCCTTGAACTTGAAATGATCCTCCTGCCTCAGCCTCCTGAGATGTGATTTTGTGTCTCTGCCTACCTTTCCCTATCTTCTGAGAAATAAGGTCACAAGAAATATTGGTGTCAGCCCACTAATCCAACAAACATTTATCAAAAAAAAAAAAAAAAAAAGCATTTATCCTGTTGCAGTTGCAGGGGCATGAAAAGTGAGTTAGGAGGAGGGCTTGCAGTTATAGTCTGGATTCAAATTCCAGCTGTAATCAGTGCAGAATTTTGGACAAGTTACTAAAATCGGTTTCTTAATACTAAAAGATCATATATAAGTAAATTGTGATGACTGGGAGAAGTAAGCAGTAGTTTGCTGAGGTGCTTAGCTCTTAGTTGTCAAGAGGACACACTGAAAGGGCTGTTTCAGAATCCATCTTCTGCCCAGCATGTTTGCTTAGTGTCCTCAGTCGGTCAGCCAGTCTGAGATTACCTTCTCAGTAGCCATGCTGTTAGAGGCGGTCCTGGCAGGTTGTCACTGCAGAATGCCTGCTGTGGTGATAGCATCCACTGATGATGACCTGGCATGTGGCTTCTCAGTGCAAGAAATGTGGCCTAACCCATCTTGTTGAATCCGTACAGGAACCTGTGTTGTCCAAGGAGCAGCCTGCATTCCAGTACAGCAGCCATGTCTCCCTGCAGGCTTCCAGTGGGCACATGTGGTAAGTGAGCATGTGTGTGGGCAGTACCACTCAGCTCCCTACATGGAGCCTTAGGTCAGAAAGTGAGAGTGCTCAGCAAGCACCGAGCCAGTGGTCAGCTCTGGGCCAGATCATGTCCTGAGACGGGGCCTTCTCTGCTGCTCATTGTGTGGGACTTGCCTGTTTTTTGTGACTGCTTGTTCTGGGTTCCCTATGATGTGGACTGAGGACTGAGGTCTAGGGCAGTGATGGTGAGTCCTTTAGGGTTTTCAGTGATAGAAACAGCCTGCTGCAGCACGCATGCCATAGGTTGCTCCCACTGAGATGCTTGTGTAGCTTTTTCCCTGGGTGTTTCACACTTCACTGAGAGTGCAGTTAGACAGCTCATGCAGTGTGCATTGAAGGACCAAGATCTGGACAGCTGTGATTGTTTTCTTGTAGGGCCAAGAGGCGTTTGTGGATCTGTCAGTTGTCCTGTTAGCAAAAGAGCACCTAGGCCTACTTCATCCCACTATGGCTGTGGAGCTGAGGGCATGTGTCCATCGAGGTCCTTGGTAGGATCTCAGTCCCTGCTCCCTCTAAACTAGCTTCTCTACCTGCAGGGGCACGTTTCGCTTTGAGAGACCTGATGGCTCCCACTTTGATGTCCGGATCCCACCTTTCTCCTTGGAAAGCAATAAAGATGAGAAGACACCACCCTCAGGCCTTCACTGGTAGGCCAGCTGAGGCCTTGAGTGCCTAGGCTGGGCCCCTCAGGTCAGCTGTAAACCGAGAATTGCTGCAAAACTCTCCCCGCCCCCCCATCGTGACCCAAATGGGTCTCTTCATCCTTTGCACATTTGATTGCAGGGCTGTATCTTTTGGGGGGTTGTAGTCACCTGTTTTCTTAAGACCCACAAAGGACTCTTCAGGCTGGGTGGCTTCTCCATAAGCCCTGCCTTTCTTGTGTTCCCATAAACCTTTCCAAGGAACTGTTTAGCTGCCACAGGCCTGGAGGAGTTTCCTAACCTGTCAAAAGTTGTCTGAACATGAAGTTTGGTCAATAAACTAGTGCTCGCCATTTCTGCTCAGGATCTCAGGTTCCCTTTCTGACCTAGTGGTGGCCTTGATTACTTTTGTAGTCAGGTCCAGGGAGCTGCCTTCTCTGCTGGGGCTTGCATCTGTGCCTGAGCCTGGAGGTTGGCTGGACATCTCCCACAGGCAGCATGCCTCTTCCTAGCAAGTGGGTGCTGGACTGGACTCTTGTTTTCTTTTTTTGTCCCTGCCAAACGCAGAGGCCAGTGTCAGGGCTGGAGTGGCCTCACTGTTAGCACTAACCTAGTTGGACTGGAAGAGGTGAGCCCATTGTTTCCTGGCACACTGGGTTTGCCTGCTGTGCATATCCATGTCTCAAGTGACCAAGACAAGTTACTTTAAGAGGTTCTAAGATCTCCAAGAGTCAGAGACAAATTAGGTAGTATTTTCCTCTACTTCTTAGGATTCCTTCTCTCCCACTACTGCAGTAATTGTTAGAGGTAGGTTCATTGTTGAACTAATACTAAAACCACAGTTCCAATTCTTGTGTTTTCCTTAATCCTCCACTAGGGGGATCCTGGGTTATGGAGCAACCCAATAGGTTTTATGACCTAGTTAGCATAGGAAGTCACATGGGGTACAGAAATATAAGAACTGAGGGTACAGCTATCAGCTGGCCAAGTTCTATATACCATTATACACATGTAAACATGGCTGTGTACCACTGCAGCATAACAGTTTTATTAGAAATTAGTGTTTACTTCCATCAAGACTAAACAAAGAATTGTAGTTATATGACAAAAAACTGTCAGGATTTGTGCCATTCTTCAGGTAGATCATGGTCACATATGAAATTAATCAAAAACAATTATTGCTCTGTCGTAACAGCAAGCTTTCAGTTTTCTCAACATCAATAAGACCTTATTGGTATTGACCTTATTCTTTTATTTTTTCCCTTGCTTGGCTGAAGTTTAAAAAGTCATACTGCCAAAAGATGTTTTCTGAATTCTACAAACCATTAAGCTACAAAGAATGATTAAAAGAAGCTAAGATCATGTCAGTGGATTTAGTATTAGTGTTTTCCTTAAGATTAAGGAGCTAACAGTCAAAGAAGAAAAATGCCCAGGCCCAGACTGTTGTGCTTTCAGGATCAAAACTAGGTATCACTGAGATGGCAGGATCTGAATGTCAAAGCACTAATTAGCAGGTAAAGGAAATGCAGAGGCTGAAGGACAAACACGAAAATACCTCAGGGAGCTAGGGATTAAAAGGGCTTCAAGAGGGCAGCTAAGAAAATAGTGCGGTGGCCTCAGCCGAGGCCTTCCAGTCTCTTCAGGAAAGCCACAAAGTCTAAGCCTGAATCTAAAAGAAATGGATTGTCGCCTTACCTCCAATGAGGGCTGCAAGACTGGTAGCTGGCTGCCAACACCTGGCCTGAGAGCTATTTATACATTCAAGATTGTGACTTACAAAAAAATGCCTAATTAATAAGTCACATTTGCCTTGCCCCATCCTGTCATTTCAGGTCCTTGAGTGGCCAACTGGGCCTGGTATTTGCCCAGAGGCTTTGGGCTGTGCTATGAGCAACCACTTAGCAGTCTTGGTGTTACTTGAGGGATGAGCCTGGCAACTGTTCCTTCCTGCAAGTGGGACTGGTCATGGCCACACTGCTTTGTTAGGCTGGTAGGACTGCTCCCTCCCAGACAGCATTCCTCTGGAAGAATTCAGATAAGCTGCCTGCCGAGGACCAAGCCTGACAAGAGGATAAAAACAAAAGTCCTGAGGGAGGACTTGCTCTGACTGGTACCCGAGGAATCCTCATGGCTAAATGACCTAGCAAATGAGAAGAAAGGTCTTCAAGGGGCTTAGGTTGTTACGGTTACTTTGCTCAGAGACTCGTCACTGGACACAACCACCTTCCCTAGCCAGGATACATACCAATAATGTATGTCTAGGAAGGCAGATGTAGCCTCAGCCACCTCTGCACAGGGGCAGCTGGGAGCACAGGCCAGCACTGTGCAGTGTCCATAAATTTCGTAGCCCTCCTGGTGTTTACTTTCAGGCCCCTATGCCAGCCTCTGGCTTTATGGTCAATATGTCCTGTAGGACCAGAACAAAGAACAATCCTGTCAGTCCCTCTCAGCTGAGGGGGTAAGGTGTCTTTTTCTCATAGGATTAACACCACAGATACCAGCTTTAGCATCCTTCTTTCCTTGATGCTTTTTGGGCTGGCTGGCCGGCCAGGCCACCAAAGCCGCACTGGCTGGTTTTGAGGATTGTTTTATTGGTTCCTCTTTAACTCTCTTCCTTCAGGCTGATTCTACAAGAGGGGATTAAGGTCATAAAAATATACCGGTCAAGGCAAATGACAAACTTCCTGAATATCAGTACAAAGTGCTTTAAAGACAGATCCCAAAGGTATCAAGAAGGCCTGAAGGTCTGGCTTACACAGGACCCTTGTACTCTGTAGGGGTGGCAGAATGTCCAGGCCCTTTAAGTTTAAAACTCTTAATTTTTTAGATTATTAAAAAAGTCATCAAACCTGTGCTTAGACACCTTAGGAAAAAAGAAGCCCCCTTCTGCTTAAGTTTGGGCTTCCACAGCACCAAAAACCACCTTTGCCCCAGAATAAAGCTTCCTGTGGGCCTCAACTGAGAAAGGGGGCACTTAGCAATGGAATGTTCTTGGCAGGAGGTGGGAGGTCAGTCCATTCACTCCAGAGCAGAAGCAGCTCCTTGTGCAGAAAGGGAGATACATGTGGAAGTGCTTGAGGCCAGGACAAGGGTACACGGTCGCTCTCCACTGCCCGGACCCTTTGACCTCCCAGGCAAGGTCTGTCATGCCTTTGAAAGCTGGAGGAAGACACCGAGACAGCAGCAGTGGGGGGTGGCAGATGGGGTGGGGCTCCACAGGGTGGGAGACAGGGCCTCCCGTGCCCAGCCTCCCCGATGGTCCTGTCAGTCTCGGTGGGCAGACTGGTGGCCAAGTTGCCGGTCGTCGTAAGTGCTGTAGCGCTTGACATGGATGCGGCGCACTCGGTCCCGCAGTTCAAAGGTCTCCTCATCTTCACTGGGGGAAGCCTGGCTCCGACTCCGGCTTGTAGCTTCCAGCAAAGAGTTGTCAGGAACTCGAGGGGTCTCATAGAGTAGGACGTTGAGTGTCTCCTCATAGATTCGGGCCTCTGGGAATTCCACCTGGGGCCAGAGGGATGAGATCAAGTGGGTTTTATTTTAGTAAGGGAGTGCAATGTCAGGGCTCTTGGCCCTGTGCTCCTGCATGAGATTGCTGAATTCTCATGAGGGTGACAGGTGGTCATCTCATGAGGGGGGAATGGTGTTCTGAAGGGGTGAGATTATGAGCATATGGGTACAGAAGATGAACCCCAGCCCCACATCCCACCCCTATCCAGGACAGATGGACAGAGATCTACAGACAGTGGGCCAAGATCTGAATACCTCCACTGACTGGGAGAGGAGACTTGGCCTGTTTCCTGTGTGTCAGGTAATGGTTAGCAGCAGTCTCATAACAAAAAGCCTGATGCACAGTAAGCAACCAGATAACTTCAAAGCAGCTGATTGGTTGGGTATGGTGGCACATACCTATAATCCCTGCTGTTTAAAAGACTGAGGCAGGAATTTATAGTTCAATGCAAGCTGGGTAGCTGCTCTCATCATTATTTTTTATGTATTTATTTCTGCAGTACTGTGGATGGTGTCTAGGGTATCCTCACTGAACTGCAGCCCCATTTTAGGTTTTACTTTGCATTTTACTGGCCATTTTACTACTTTTTATTGCCTACCTCACCCAGTGGGAGAAAGACAGAGGGCATGGTGATCAAGACTTCAGGGTAACAAACTGGCTGCACCCTATGGAGCTTCTGTGCCCTCATCTGTCAGACAAGAAAGGCTCTGGCCTACAGAGCAGTGGCGTGAGAGGTGAGGGAGCACATACAAAGGAGAACACTTAAGTGAGATTTTTTTTTTTTTTTTTGCAGTACTGGGGATTGAACTCAGGACCCTGTGCTTGCCAGGCAAGCATTTATGCTACTGAGCTATCTCCCCAGCCCAAGAACACTTAAGAAATCTGAAAGGTGACGCTGTCATGCCCAGCTCACCTGGCCCTGAGCCCTGACTCCAATGGGCTCAGGTGGCTGGGAGCCTATGTGGACTCTCTCCCTATCTATTGGTCCATCCCCAATTCCACTGCCAAAGCTTGCACAGGAAAGTACAGTGCCATCCTGTAAGCTGTCCTTCCCCAGCCTCTGCTGACTCCTACCCAGCTGGAAGTACTGCAGCAATCTGGGGCCAACAAGGTGCTACCTGGGCCTTGTAGCTTTGAGCCCTTCACACCCACTTGGCCTCCCCAGATGACCTACGGCTTCACTCCAGGCCCTTATCTGTCACGAAAGACAGGTCCTTTGGGCAGCATATATGCCTACTTCCTGGCAGGAAGGGGCTGCGTTTGTGGAATGCAATGCCTTCCACATGCCTGGTTCTGGGACGTGACTGCAGAGGTAAGGTGACTGACCGACCAGGTGCAGAACAACATTCTAACTCCAAAGCTCCAGAGATTTCCCCTACACCACAATGCTTTTCTTTCTTTTTTTGGCCATCTTAGCCTACCCTGAGGGCAGGCAGGGCTGAAGTGGCATATGATGCTAGAGAACGAACCATGGTTCCCTGTGTCTGCCTAAGCAGGCACTTTAGACCACTGAGCTATCTCACCAGCCCAACACACTGCTTTTCTCAGAGCTGTCTCTTATCCCAATCTCTGGTAAATTCATGCTCTCATTCCAATGTTAGTAAACAAGAAACAGGCCAGCGCCTACAACATGGTTGGGAAAGAGAACATTCGTGGTCCTTTTGTGATCTGGTGAGAAGGGCTCAGCAGGGTAGCGCAGTCCCATTCCAAGCACCACTGCCCTGGTGGTGTTCTGCCTCTGAGCAGAACAAGGCCACATACCTTGGTCTGCTTCTTCTCCGTGGCATACACGATGGAGGTGCAGCACACCTCTGCCAACTTACGGCCCTGACCATAGAAGGACCAGCAGCAGATTTCGTCACCGATGACATCCTTGATGAAGAGCACTCGGCCATTGAAGCGCAGGGACAGCTTATCAAATAGCTCGATGTTTTTCAGCAAGTGGTCATCAGAGTTGCTGAAAAACCCACAAGAGCCAGCAGGCCTGAGAATGAAGTTCTGGCACAAGGGAGAGCTGCTGAGGCTCTCCCCACCGTGCCCATCACACTGACATGAAGGCAAGTCAGGATGTGGGGGGCAGGAAGATGCAGGGTTGTGGGGCATCCTCAGAATTTTTAGTATCCTAGGAAAAGGGATTGAGCTGGTTCTAAGCTGTCTTAGAAACAAAGAAAGGAGATGCCTCAAACTGGAGGAAGGGGTTAACACTGCCGCTTCAGAAGGTGGCATCTTTTCTGTTTTGGGGCTGCCACTGGCAATGTGCCCGTCTATGGGGAGTCGGGAGAGTGTAGGACTCTGGGCCTCCAACAACTTGTGTATATGTCAGTGTGACTATGAGGAGGACTTCTGGGCCATGGGGGAAGTCAGCTCAGCAGGAAGTGCAAAGGCTGCAGAAGGCTTAGGGACACGCCCACCCCACTGGCTTCCCGACACCGTCCCCTGCTTGTTAAGATGAAGTAAATGACATTTTAAGATGCCCCTGACGTGATATACATTAAGGGTGCAGTTCATATCCCACTGCTGATACCAACCCAGGGGCTGGGCCAACTTCTAATACCTCTGGCCCAATCCCCCGCTACTCTTTTTCCTCTTAGCATGAGCGAGTCTGACACACAGACCTACGCTGTCCATGCCAGGAGGACGAGTGGCTCCCCTCAGGTCTTGCCAGTGTCCACTCCAGCTGCTTAGCGTTTAGCTGTGCCCGTAGCCCCTCTGCAGACACCCGCCCTACCTGGTATAGGAGTACTTGTTGTTGCTTCTGTTGTACAGCAGCTTCACCACGGGCTGTGAAGGAGAGAGTGAGTGAGTGCCAGGGCTGGGGTCTGGCATCCCTGGGCTGCAGCCCTGAGCTCCTGGTACCTTGGTAGAGGATTCAATGAGCCTGTCCTCCTCCCTCAGGGACGTGATGATGGGGATGTTGCACACAGGCTGGTAGGCGTCCTTCTTGTCCTAGGTGACACACAGAGCAGACAGCTTAGCCAGGTACCCACAGAGCCGCTCTGCCTTAGCCATTCCCTGCTTGGTGAGGACAGATCAGAGATCATGAGGCACATGGTAACAGATATGGTCAGCTGGCAAGCAGACCCTCCTTCCCAGAAGACCTGCAGTCTAGGTGTCCACGAACATGACCCAGAAGAAGCAGGGCCCGCTCCCACTGCTGAGCATGACACTTGGCTGCCAGGCCAAGGTCACATCTCATTCTTCTAATGGTGAAGATTAGAACATGGGGTGGGGCTTCCCAGGATGGGAGCCTCACTGCCTCCCACACAGCCTGCAGGAAAGGACCTTTCTGTCCCTGGAGGAGGGGCAGCTCCTGTCACATGTGGCTACCCCACCTCTGTCCTGTACCTGCAGAGCAGTCTGGCACATGTTCACCAGCCCCTGAATGAGGTAATATTTTGCTTCAGCCATCAATTCCTTGATTTCTTGCCGGTTTTGAGGGAGGGTGATGGTGTCATCTCGGAGGTAATTCAGAATGGTGCCAAAGTGCTTTCCACATCGGTCTATGAGGATCCAGCCTGGAACCAGGGATTCAGATGGGCCACACATGATTACTTTTTGCCTCCAGATAACCTCAGAAGCAGGCAAAGGCCACCTAAGGTGGTAGGTGGCAGGTAGCATGGAACATGCAGCCCAGGGTCCAGGGTGACAGCATAGCATGGGCCTTCTAGCTCTTGGGCCCACAGCTGCCTTTCATCCTTCCTATACCTAAGAGCTGTATGCCAGACACAGGCCAGACAGGCTCTGCGCAGGCCCACAGAGGTCTGACTCAGGAGCACAAGACCATGGGTCCTGTTTGCCTCCTTCCCATTGCTCAGGCTCAAGTGACAGTTCTGAGACTCTAGTCCCATGGTGGCAAACCTATGGCATGCACACCATAGTAGCCTGTTTGTATGAAAGCTCTAAAAGGTTTGCCGGGCCAGGGAGATGGCTCAGTGAAATAAGTGCTTCCCTGGCAAGCGCAAGGGCCTGAGTTCAATCCCTGGTTCTGAAAATAAATAAATAAATAAATAAAAGGTTTGCCATCAATGCAAGTCTAGTCCTATTTAAATGTTTAAGAAATATGAAGTTAGGCATAGTGGCACATGCCTATAATTCCAACACTCTGGGAGGCTGAGGCAGAAGGATTTCAAGTTCAAGCCCAAAAACGGGGTAAAGCTGAGTGTGAAGGCTCTAAGTTCAATCCTCTGTGCTGCCACAAAAAACTACAATGAAAACAAAAAGCCCTATGGCTCTTCTCACTGCAAAAATGGCTAAGCATATAACATTCTATGTATAATTCAAAGAATTCTGAAGCTCTACGAAACTCTAGTAGGTGAAGAAGTTTTATATTCTGCAAAGGGGAAATGTGAATCTGGACTCCTGCAGCCCTAAGCCTAAGCCCCGTCCTGAAGTCATTTCCTTGGGGCCCCTCTTCACCCCCTGCCCTGCTCTCCAAGCCTCGATGCCTCACCTTCTTTGTCAGTCAGCACCTCCATGCGCCCGCTGAACATGGCCTTCAGCATGGTGTCGTGCCGCGTGAGTGCCCGCACCGTGGTGTAGTACAGGGAGCCGCCTACGTTGAGCTGCACGTACTTGTTGCCCAGCCCTCCGCCCTTGAAGCTGCTTAGCTTGGGCTTGGCTCCTGAGGCAGGGCACAAACACGTGTCCCCAGACATCTCCCGCTGCAGGTAGATCACCACACGACAGGAAGTGGGCTTGGAAGGCTCCACTGTGGTGGAAGTGGTCACAAGTGAGGCCAGCGTGGAGGCCACAGCCTCATACTCTCAACACTGGGAGTAAGAGGAAAAACAGAAGTCAAGAGACCAGAGCTCTCAAGGGACAGGATGACTATAGGAGCACTGACTGTATTCTGTCCTTGATAAGCCCAAGCACTCCTCACAGAGGCTATGTCCCCAGGCACCAATAAGAAAGATTTTGCGGCTGCCCCTCATTGTATCAGGAGCACACATGGCAGAAGCACCATCTCTCAGGGTAGCGCGTCACCAGCTTGAGACTCAGCTCAGTTCTGGGTGGTGGAAAACACAGACAAGTCCTCGAACTGGCCAGAGAGGGGCTGGGGAACAGATAACTGTAGTCACCTACCAGCCAGACTCCAGATACTTTCTTTTCCAGGGACCAGGATCCCAGACCTCCAGTCCACCCTACCGAGAGTCCAGCCTGCCTAAGAGTCTCCCAGGAGCTGGAGGAACAGGGTGCACTTCCTTTCTCGATTCCAGATCCAGCAGCATCCTGGCCAGGGCTTACTTTAGCAAGAGGGGAGGGAGTTTGGCTTCAGGAAGTAAAAAAGTGTGGCTCCTGGAGGATGGCGGGGGCCAGCTTGTAGGCAGCTGGCCAACAGCCTTGGCAGAGTTACCTGCTCTTCCCCTGGGTTTCCTGGCCTTTCCCTTTTTCCTAGCCTTACCCCCCAAGTTCCTGAAATCATCACGAGTTTTTAAGGCAGAACAACTACAGAATGGCTATTTTTGCTTCTTTTTCCTGTGAGGGAGCCCAGCCCTCTCTCTTCCTCTCTTCCCTCCTAATAACAGGGAGAAAGGACAAGGACTAGATGATAAATATAAAAAAAAAGTTTAACTGATATGGAATTGTGTGTGTGTGTGTGTTTGTGTGTATGTGTATACTGAGGATTAAATCCAGGGGCTCTGTACTGAGCTACATCCTCAGCCCTTAAAAATAAAAAAACTTCAAAAAAATTTTTTTTGAGACAAGGTCATGCTAAATCACTAAGTTGCCCAGGATGGGCTTGAACTTGTGATCCTCTTACCTCAAATGAATGCCACCATGCCCAGCATAGCAACCAAAATGTTAATAGGAGTCCACAGCTTTTCCTTAAGTTCCCTGAGGAGGGGCTGGGGAGAATGCTTTGTAGAATAAGCGCTTCCCTGGCAAGCTCAAGGGCCTGAGTTCAATCCCTGGTTCCGGGGGAAAAAAAAAAGCCTAAGTTCCCTGAGGAAACATGTAAAGATGGTTTGTTGCTCTTGACCTAGAATACCCTACAAAATCATGCAAATCAAAAAGGGTCAAATCAGCCGGGCATGGTGGCGCATGCCTGTAATCCCAGCACTCGGGAGGCGGAGGCAGGAGGATTGTTGTGAGTTCGAGACCAGCCTGAGCTACAAAGTGAGCTTAAGGCCAGCCTGAACTGCATAGTGAGACCCTGTCTCAAAAAGACAAAAAAAAAAAAAAAGGGTCAAATCGTCATGTTCACTTTAAGAACGTCTGTGAGACTGCCCAGGCTATCAAGAGTATGCACATCTGAAAGGTAACCAAGTGTCTGAAGGATATCACTTTAAAGAAGCAACATGTGCCACTCCAGGCTTAGTGGTGGAGTTGACAGGGGTACCCAGCCCAAACAATGGGGCCAGACACAGGGTCAGTGGCCCAGAAAAGAGTGCTGAATTTTTGGTGCACATGCTTAACAATGCAGAAAGAAATGCTGAGCTTGGAGTCTAGGTGTAGATTCTTTGGCCATTGAACACACCTGGTGAATAAGGCACCCAAGGTGTGCTCATGGTCAGAATAGCCCACTGAGAGCTCCCGTGCCACACTGAGATGATCCTGATTGAAAAGGAACAGGCTGGTCCTAAACCAGAGGAGGTAGCTGCACAGAAGAAAAAGCCCAGAAGAAACAGAAGAAACAAAAACTTACAGCACAGAAATAAATTAAGCATAGAATAAATGCAAATAAAAGCTAAAAAAATAAGTTCACAGAACCAAGAGGTAGAGAGTGAGCCCTGGTCCCCACCCCGATTTACATCTTAACTACAACCGACCTCTTATGATTTGTTCTAGGTCTCAAAATCTGTGGGTTCAACCAACAGTGGGTTGCAAATATTTGAAAAAAGCCAGGATGTGGTGATGCCTATAATCCTTGGGAGGCTGAGAAGGGAAGAGCATTGGAATTTGCTATGTAGAGAGGTTCTTGAAGCAATAATGGAAGACAAATGTAGATTTGGGCCATCTAAAGAATCTCTAAAACTGACTAAGAAAACAATACAGTAGCTACCTGTAAACCAGGTACAATTCTAAGCATTTTGCATATGTCTTATCTCATTTAAACTCATTTGGCAGTAAAACTGTGGTGAAACTACTATGTTAAACAAGTGTGCACTAGTAGAAAATCATGTGAAGACACTGTGTTTGTCTTTAAGTAGTTTAAAGAATATCACACACCCCCAAAAAATAAAGTGTACCACAAAGTTGGGCGTGGTAGTGCACACCTGTAATCCCAGCACTCAGGAGGCTGAGGCAGGAAGACCACTGTGAGTTCAAGTTCATAAAGGAACACATAGTCACAAGGGGAAAAAACAAACAAACAAAAAACCCAAAAGTTAAAGAACCCTGAAAGGATATTACAGTGTAATAAGAGTTTTTAAAAATAAAAGTTAAGAGCATTTACTGTGCTTCTATTATGTGCCAGGCATTGGAAACAAAGATAACAAATATGGAAGAGTCATTTTCCTCATTCTAGTGGAACAGATTATAAGTAAAGGAAATAATACAGGTACATGTCTGGCTTTCAACACTGAGGAGGCTGAGGGAGGAGATTCTGAGTTCAAGGCCAGCTTGAACTACACAGTGAGATCCTGTCTCAAACAGGAAAAAGTATATGGAAACAAACAAGCAGACAATTGTAGAAGGTGATAAACTGATAAATGATAACAGTGTCTTTAAGTAGTTCAAAGAATATCACTCTTATTAACACTATGATATCCTTTCAGGGTTTTTTTAACTTTTTGTTTTTGGTTCCCCTCCCCCCTTGTGATAGCACCTCACTATGTGTTCCTCTATGACCTTGAACTCACAGTGGTCTTCCTGCCTCAGCCTCCTGAGTGCTGGGATTACAAGTGTGCACTATCAGAGTAATTAGGAACAGGTAGCAATTTAGAGAGCAGGGATGGGGAAAACCTCTTTGGGAAGGTGACACATTGGCATTCCAGGTGGAAGAGTTACATGCGAAGCTCCTGTTACAGATTTTAGGAACAGAAATAGGGACATGACCCTGGTGCAGAGAAAGCAGGGGGCAGGTGGTCTGAAGCAAAGCCAGGGAAGCCAGATGCCAGATGACTGTAGAATTTGGATCTCAGTACTTGGAAGGCTGAGGCAGCAGGTTTGAGGCCAGCCTGGGCTACATAGTGAGTTCAAAGCTAGACTGAATTGCATAGTGAGACCCTGTCTCAGAATGACACAGATAAGGGGCCAGGGAGATGGCTCAGTATAATAAGTGCTTCCCTGGCCAAGCACAAGACCCTGAGTTCAATCCCTGGTTCCGGAAAAAACAACAAAACAACAACAACAACAACAAAAACATCACACACACACACACATTATGTATTGTTGAGACAGGGTCTCCTCCCCATGCAGTTCTGGCTGGCCTTGAATTCACAGCAAATCTTCCTGCCTCAGCTGGATTACAGTCTTCAAGTGCTGGATTACAGGCAGGTGCCACTATGCCTGGCATTGGTAATTATAATAATTACCATACAACTGTAGTTTAATATAAGGAATCAACTGGAAGGCTTGAAGCAGTGGTGGTCTGATTATATTTTGCAAAGATAACTGTGGCTGCTATGTAAGGAAGGAAACGTAAAGATGCATGAGAGGAAGTGGGAAGGTCAGAGGTAGCAGTGGTTCTGGGAAGAAATGACAAAGGCTCAGACCACAGCAGGAGTAATGGAGACCGGGAAAATAAAGTCAAATTACCTCATTTCACCCTCATAATATCAATGTAAGTGCAACTCAGGCATAGCACTGGTTTCTCCAACTTTACTGCTCTGCTCCCCAAACAGTACAGCTTCAACATATGTCAGTTTATTAGACTAAATTGTTTGAAAAGACTTACACAGAGCTGAGTGTGGTGGCACATACCAACACTCTGGGAGGCTGAGGCAGGGGAATTGAAAGTTAAAGCCCAGCTTGGGCTATTTAAGAGATTCTTTTTTTGAGACAGCATCTAGCTATGTAGTTCATGCCAGCCTTGAACTCACTACTGTGGCTCAAACTCTAGTCTGTGGGCCACCACACGTGGAAAAATTTATCCCTTCCCTTACCTGAAGGGAAATTTCCCTGCCAGCTAAACGTTTGTACTAAAGCAGCATTTTTTTCATTTTGTTTTTTGAGACAGAGTTTTGCTCTGTAGTTCAGGCTGACCTTGAACTCACCACAAAGTCCAGGCTGCCTTGAACTTGCAGCGATCTTTCTGTAATGCATGTGCCACCACACCTGGGAGTTCCATTTCAAAATTTAAAAACAAAATAAGAAAAAAAATAAAATAAGAAATTGCAGCACTCCCAGAGGAGGTATGTTGTGGGGTGCAAAGCTCTTGGTTCAACCCCTAGTAAAACACACATGCACGCATGCACTCCCATGCACAGAGAGATTTATGTAGGTCCCTGGTTAGAATGTTTAAGGGCTGTGTGAAGAGCGGGTGCTGTGTGAAGCAGTGAATCTCTTTGTGGCTTGTCCAGTAGACTCGAGACTACCCAATGACTAAGTTACACTAGAACGGTATGCATCATCTCAAAGGAGTAAGCCTAACCCTTAACAGGTTTTAGCAAGTTCCCCATATCTTCTGAGTTCAGTCTCTGTCTCCCTAAGACAGCGCACATACAGCTGGGCACGGTGGTGGATGGCCAGGCCCAGCCTGGGCAACTTAGTAAGATCCCGTCTCAAAAAAAAGGGAAAGAGTTGGGTATGCGCGGCCGACCACCCCTAGGCTCAATGGCCAGTACCATAAAAAACAAAACCCTAGACCGCCACCCAAGCACCTCACACACATTCTCCTGCCAAGTCAAAAGGGACTCAAGTGGTAGGCTTGCCAAGATAAATCCAACGCTAATCTATTCTTTTCCTACAAAGCAACTGTTTTAACCCATGGATGACGTCAGGTCAGAATCGGCTCAGACCAATGGGTTCCTGGAATCCTGCGGCAGGTGACGCCCCAGAAAGTAATTCCAGCAAGAATGAAGTTTCCCACCGGTAGCCTCAGCGCTCTTCCGGACTCAGTGTGTGCTATTTGCAGACGCCTGGGGTTAGGGCCGGGTCTGTGTTTCACGCGAAGCTAATGGGAACCCAAGCAGGACAAAGGACAACTGCGGCGGGTGGAAGAGGTTGGGCCCTAGAGGGAAATGGTTCCACAAATCCATCAAACAATGGGGAGTGACGGGTGGGTGTTCTTGGCTAAAGACTGCGCCAGTCGAGCAGCAATCTTACGGGTGAAGCTTAGGCTTCATCCAAAAGGTCCTGAGGATATTTAGCCACAAGCAACCTCTTTGTTGGCCTCTCCAGTGTAGGCTCCTCTTCAGCCCACTGCCGTCCTCTCTACTGGGAAACCCAATCAATTCTGACACCCCCAGTGGAGGATCTGAAATGTCCATCTCCTCTGACTCGTCCCACCGCTTTCCCCCGGGACCGGCAGGGGGTCCGAACGCCCCTTCTCCTATGGGGGCTGCAGGTAGAGCTCTCACCTTCCAGGGGGCTCCTTTGCTTTCAGCTGAGAGGCAAACGGACTCAATGCCGCCCCAGGCCCGTGGCCACCTGCCCGCCCGCGATCTCGGACTGTGAGCTCACATCCTGAGCCCGCCGACTCCTCCTGGCCGACCGGCCCAGCCCTGTCTACCCAGCAAACTAAGACTACAAGGCCCGTCATGCAAAACACTCTATCCGGGGGCGGACGCAGAATTCCCGGTTTCCTCCATCCCCATCAGGAGAATGCAACTACTTCCTGAGGTCTTGTTGGCGCAAAGGCCTCTGGGTCTTGTAGGCAGTTTCTGCACTCTGTTTCCCAGCAGGCTTTGTGGGAAGGGCCGCGGCACATACTTCCGGTGTCCGGCAGTGACGTTGTGGGTAAACAGGTCCTGTAGCCGTGGCAGCGGCCGCGGCCGGCGGACTATTTACAGTTTGCAGCGTACTCGGGAGAGAAGCTGTGTGTGCACAGCAGCAGCCTGGGCCGAAGCGTGCCGCCGTTACCGCGTCGGCAGGTAGGCCGTGATTTAGGGTCGGGGCACGCGGGCAGACCGGGGGCGAAAGGAATCAGATAGGCTCCCTACCTGGGAAGACAAACCCAGGTCAAAAGAGACGAGAACATTTTCCCCACGAAATTCTTAGGGAGTGATTTCGCGCCCAGCTTAGGTAAGCTTTGTGGTGTGTTAATGTTGCAATGGTCTTATGAGGAAACTACTGCTGGGGTAACAAGGGGCTTAGCACCGGTAATTTGACTTCTGCCCTTTCTAACTTTCGCGCCGTCCCAGCTCCACATCCCACGGGTGGATTTTGTTTGCAGTGCCAGCGTAGGTCCGGGAGGACCATGGCGCTGAGAGCGTGTCCGCCGTTGTCCCTCGGGAGCTCAGTCCCAGACCCCCGTGCCCGATATTTCCCTGTGCTCAGTCTCGAATGTGGTGGAAGATGGGAATCTGATAGGCTCCTGTAACCTCTGTTTACATCGCTCTTCCGTCTTACCCATCTTGTTAAACTGTGCCTTTCTGTCATACATTTGGTCCAGCCAGATTTACAGGAGTCATGCATGATTGCTTTGGTTACTCACCTCCAAACCCCCACGTTCAGTCACTCCACTAACTTTCATCAACTCAACTCAAAACATCTCAGCTCGCAACACTTGTCTTCACCTCCAAGCCTTGGTTACCACAATAGCTTCCTGTTTCCACAGTCCTCCATTCCACAAACATTTACTGAGTGCCAGAGGCGTGTAGGCAGCATGAATGGTGCTAGGGTTACAGTGAAGAATCAGATAGGTATGCTTTTTGTGCCTCCAATACAATGTCCAGGCCGAGGCTGAGTGATCTTTTTATTTTTTTCTGTATTTAGGACAGGGTCTACAGGGTCTCACTAAGTAGTAATTCTCCTGTTTGCAGCCTCCCAAGTGCTGAGATTACAAGTGCACGCCACCACGCCCAATCTCAGTCTATGCTTTAGCGCGCCCTGCTGAGGCTGGCCGGCCTGGCACAGCACGTCTGGGATTGAACCCCTGCCGCTTGCTTTAGTCCGCTGATCCCTGAGCTATCCCGCCGGCCCTTGAGTGATCTTTTTAAATTTGATGGTTTGCTCTACTGAGAATTCACCAGCTGCCCCCATTATAAAATTCAAGCTCAAGCTGGGTGTGATGATGCATGCCTGTAATCTTAGTACTCTGGGAGGCTGAAGCAGGAGGACTGCAAGTTCAAGCCCTACCTAAGTGACTTAATGAGATCCTCTTTCTAAAATAAAAAAAGGGGGTGGGGGTAGGGATGCTGCTCAGTAGTAGAGCCCGTTTTCCATGCACAAAACCTTGAGTTCAACCTCCAGCATCACCAAAAAGCAGGAGGGGGTGGGGTGGGGGGAACTGAAGATACAGGATATAGCTCACTGCTGTGGCTTTTAGAACCTTTCATGATCTAACTTTAGCTTTCCTCTTTGGCCTCATCCTGTTTCTGTTTTGATCACCCTAGCCTTTTAGCTCTTGGGCAGATTGCATCTAGCCTCAGGGTCTCCCATATAATTTTCCTTCTGCCTAGAATGTCTCTCTGTGCTGCCACTTAAATTTAAGCATCATTTGTTTAGATTTTTTTTAAGACATTTTTTTAAGTCTCACCATATGTTTCAGTATGGTCTTGAACTCACTGTGTTGGGGGCCAGGAGATAGCTCACTGGCACAAGTGCCTGCCTGACAAGTGCAAGGTCCTGAGTTCAATCCCTGGTACCAGAAAAAACAACAAAAAAACTCACTGTATAGCCCAGTGAGTTTGGCCCTGAACTCATGGTGGTCCAGCTGCAAGAAGTGCTGGGATTACAGGCATACACTATGCCTGGCCAGACATCACTTTTTTTTTTTTATTAATGTATTTGGTACAGGATCTCACTACACATCTCTTACTTGTAGTGATCCTCCTGTTTGTAGCCTCCCCAGTGCTGGGATTTTAGGAGTGCGCCACCACAGCCAGTGTCATTAGCTAGCTCAGTGTGGGGTCCGTGTGGCTTGTGGTGCCGGGGATCGAACCCTGGTCCCTGCAACGCATCACTTTTGTAGGTCTTTGTTGACTTTCCTCTGTCCCATGGCTTTTGTCATCATGTCACATAGGCACAGAGCATCAGATACCTTTCCTCATGCTATCATCACAGTTTGTGATTATTTGTTACTATTTTTCCAAGGCATTGTCTTTACTCCATCACCAGGGCAGGGACTCATTTAAAGGGAGGGAAGTTGAAACAGTATTGAGAAGCGAAGAGTAGCCTGTGAGACAATGAGTAGTAGAGAAATGAGCGAGGTGTTGAAATGGCAAAGAGGAAAATGCACTAAGCAAGTAAAGATGAGAAGTGATGAATGGTCCCTGGCAGAAGCAGTGGAATACAGAGTAGACTAAGGTGCCAGCAACAGTGAGAGGTGAGTTAAGGGACCAGCATAGCAGGAGTAGCAAATGGCTAAATTCTCGCTCTGTTTTGATAAAGAATTTACCAGGTATATAAAGTAAAGCCATATTAATATACTGAACTGTGAAGGGCTCAAGTCAACAACTTCTGCAGATAACCCACTACTACTGTGGACTGCTGGACTGTGTTGGATTGTTTTGCTGAATTCACACATCTGTAGTATTTAGGTGCCAATGGAATACCCATCTCTGACAGGACTAAACAAAAAAAGGGGATACAGAGGAGGGACCATTTTGTATTTGTATATACAGAATAGTTAGGATAGATATACAGCTACTTTCGCTTAACTCAATGAAAAGAAAAATTTGTACTAACAGTGTTTGGACAGGATATCCTGTCTGCTTCTGGTACTATGGATAACCACTAGGAAGATAACAATGTACAATGTATTAATTATTGAAACTGTGTATTAATCAGCTTTGAAACTAGCTCATTGATATTTGTTTCTCAAAAGTAAGTAAGTAAGTAAATAAATAAGACTATACCAAAGGATGAGTTGTGGGATGTCAGAGAAAGACAAGAGGTACTGATGACTCTAGGACTATGGGATGACTGAGTGGTCATCAACCTGCAATGGGCAGATTTAGAGGAATCAGGGGCTCCGGTTTGGGCTTGGAAGGCCGAGTAGCAGCAGCCAGTGGGGAAGGTGATAAGTGACGCGGTGTCTCACGTTTGCAGGAGTGGCTTCAGCTGGTGCTGGACCCCAGCATTGTCTCATAAACCTGGTATATTTCAAGTGATCTTTAAGGTGAGGCACCAAGAGAAGTGAAGAGGGACAGGCTGGAGACTTGTGGTCCTCTTGGTGGAGGTTCTGGGGATGCAGAGTGCAGAGGAGGCTGAGGAGCAAGCAGCAGCCTGGGGAGCGCCAGAGAAGGCTCCTGGAGCCCCCATGAGCTGGGGTTAGTTTTGAGTGTCTATGCTGATGGGAACACTGTAGCAGAAAGGAAGACCCACAGGGCAAAGAAAAAAGAAATCAAGGGCCGGCCAAATAGCTCAGTGGATTAAAGTGCATACTTAGGCAGACACAGGGGCTAGAGTTCAACCCCTGGCCTGCTATGCCGGCCCTGGCTCTGGGGCACCCTGAGCCAACGATTGAGACTGGCGTGGTGGCGCATGCTTGTAATCCCAGCACTTGAGAGGCTGTAAATAGGATGATCACTACGAGTCCAGTCTATGCAGTGAGACCCTATACACCACACCCTGTACACTCCGTCCTAAACAAAAAAAAAAAAAAAAAAAAAGAAATCAAAAGTTGTGGCAATGATAGGATTTACTTCTTTTCTTCCTCCCTCCCTCCTTCCTAGAGACTGCTTTGCATCTGTGAAGCACCCACTGAACCTCTGCACCACATCCTCAGCCCATGGGACCTAATTCTTTGCTGCTCCTGCAGCACACCTGCTCTGGGAGTCTCCCAGAATTACCCCATTCAGAGCAGAACTCTTCTACAGTAGAAAGTGGAACAGGCACAACTGAGAGCAGAGGGAAGGGGTGGTACAGGGAATGATCTCTGGAACACTGGGTTTGGGGATTGGCCTAGTAAGTAGCCAGTGGCCAGACCTAACTAGCATTGCTGCCCCTTGTGTGCACATGTGTGTCTTTGAACCAGAACACAGGGGGCTTGTCAGTGTTTCTTCTAGAACTGTGGCAGCGTTTGGACCACGAAAGAAGGTACCTTTGTTGGTTCTCTGTTGCCTACAGATAAAAGTCCATACTCCTCGCTCAGCACACAGGACCCTTGATCTGGCCCCAGCCCACTTTTGTTTAGGCAGGATAGTCCCTTTCCAGAGGTGACATTGGGCCTGTGTCCATGCTGTTTTCTCTGCTTAGAATGCCTTTGCCTGGCCTCCTTACTTGGTGTGTTCTTGCTAATACTTCATTTCTTTTTGTGTTTTCTGATAGAGATCCAACTTTCATTCCTAATTCAGGAAACTGTATAGTATCTTCAGGCATGTATTTTAAGTCTTATTACTTTTTTCTGCCCTCCCCCCCCGCCTTTTTTGGCTTGTTTTTCAAATTTGTTTTGGTTTTCTAGTCTTTTGAAACAAGTCTCACTATGTGGTTCACACTGGCCTTAAACCAACAGTGTAGCCCAAGCTGGCCTTGAGTTCATGGTGATCCTCCTGCCCCAGCCTCCCAACTGTTGGGATTATAGGCATGTACCATCACATCTGGCCTTTTTTTTTTTAAGGAAAACTTACTGGAGAAAAGGAATAGGAAGTAGTAGTGGGGGAATGGAGGGTGGGAATTGCTCCTGAGAGACAGGAAGGGTCCCAAATGGGTTGCCACATGTGGCCTATTTTTAAACTATATTTTAAAAAATTGTCTTTATTTATTTATTGTGTATTATTCCAGTGCAGGCCTGTTTGTGACCTGTTGGGTACATAACTGGAGATCATAGATATGCTTTTGGTTCACAGGTTAGACTAGATGCCACTCAACTGCTTTGTCCTCTTCCTGCTCTCATTAGTAGAATTCCTGAAGAAAAAAAACAAAACGTTCAGCGAGATAGCTCAGTGGACTAAGCACCTGCTTAGGCAAGCGCAGGGACCAGGGTTCAATCCCCGCACACTGGCTCTACCCCTGGGAGCGCTGAGCTGGCCAGGCCAGGGTTCAGTTTGGGCACCACATGTGTGAGCTGGCTGGCCTACGCCTGTAATCCCAGCACTGGAGAGGCTGAAAGCAGGAGGGTCACTATGAGTCTGAGCTGCGGAGTGAGACCCTGTACCAAATACATTAAAAAAATTTTTTTTTTAAAAGCATTTAACACAGTTTAATTTTTCAGTTTACATGTCTGTCTTCCTCCAGCTGAACTATGTGCTTCTACAGGGCGGGCGCCATGTCGCATTCATCTCTGTACCCCCAGCGTCTAGCAGTGCGGGCATGTAGTTGGCACTCAAGAAATGTGTGTTGAATAGAGGATGTCTGTGCCAAGCAGCTGGACTTTACTCTTTCCTGACCCTTGCTCCTATGACACACCTCCTCCTGACTGCCACTGTCACCCCTTCAGTGCAGAACTTCTCTAGGGAACCTCAAAGGGACACAGGTGAGGCTGCAAGGTGGAGACAGGGAAAACAGGGGTCCTTGGAACTTATGGGGGTTTGGTATTGGTGTCTGGGGGCAGGAGTGGCCTGGGCTGGAGACATTTCCCTGGGTGATGGGAAATGACTGAGCGTTGGGGCTGGTTTCTTTGCAGCTATGGCCAAAGACATCCTGGGCGAAGCTGGCTTGCACTTTGATGAGCTGAATAAGCTGCGGGTGTTGGACCCAGAGGTTACACAGCAGACCATAGAGCTCAAGGAGGAGTGCAAGGACTTTGTGGACAGTGAGTATCTTTGGGGGAAGACATGTCACTTGGCTTTGATCACTTCCAACTGCTCCAGTGCAGCCCCTGCCTGTAGCTCTTGGCTCTGTCAGAATGGAGCTGCAGACTCTGTGGAGGTTGAGTCTGACATCTAAATTCCCATTACCTCTTCTGATGCTGTCCTGTAGTCCCACAGAGCCAAAACTGGTACAGGAGAGGTTTTTAGATACACTATATGTAATTTCTTTATTCAAAAAGCTTAAAACTTCGGGGGGTAGAACCATGGGTTGGGAGTGCAGTTAGGTGTTCTGACTTGATTTCTTAGTGACGATAGTGTTCTTTTGACAGATTCTTCATTATTAGGAGTTAGAGGTAATATCTAAAAGCAGCTCAATAAACTTAATGAAGTCATGGGTTACAAATTATCAAGATGCCTGGCCTATGCATGGCCTAGGCCAAGACAAGCCCAGTGTCATTGTAAGTGGACAGAGCTGGATCCAGCTGGAATATGATTCTGAGCCTTCTGGGGCTCTGTAGCCTGTAGTTTGGTGAGAGGTTGGGTTCCATTGCTGATCTGCCATGACTGCTGTGTAGACGCTGGGTCTTGTTTTATCCCAATACAATAGGGTTTCCATCCTATCGAGGGCATTAGACATGTGAATGGAACATTGAGTGCTTTAATGCTAGGTGCTCTTTACTCTGGTTACGGGTAGAAAGTTCCCACCCACCCACACGACTAATGGAGAGCTAGTGCTGCATCCATGGCTAGTTGAGGCCGCACATTCTTAAGAGTCCTTCTGGGATCTTCACCTTGTGCTTCCTGTCACTCCTAGGGAGGGAGGCTGGGCTAGGCTGTCGGGAGGATGGGTCCACCTGGATCCTGAGGTAACAGCAGGTAGCTGGCTCAGTGCTGATTCAGGGCACAGATATCCTGGGTCCAGGGCCGGGCATCTGCCCGCCCCCTCCAAGTTGCCACCAAACTCTTTTATTTGTATTTATTTATTTTTCAAACTCTTTTAATATAAACTAGAAGAGATAGTTAACTCTGCTTCAAGGTTGTATTTTATTTTTTGTTCTTTCCCCAAAAGAAATTGGCCAGTTTCAGAAAATAGTTGGTGGCCTAATTGAGCTTGTTGACCAGCTTGCAAAAGAAGCAGAAAATGAGAAGATGAAGGTAAAATCAGCACGTCTTCTAGCTTGCCGGGGCCCTCATTCTCTACCCTCTCATCCTCTGCTCTGTCAGTTTACTTGTGGGTTCTCTTATTTAATTAAAACAAGACTTTTACTATCACTGGTCCAGTTCACCTGCTGACCTTATATACCAGTCTACATTGTCATTGCTTCCTTCAATTCTCACGCCAGTGCACATTGGTGGTTTTCTCCTTTCACAACTGCAGAAATGAGGGCCTGCACGGTAGGTGTCTTGGAGAAGCATGCAGGGCTGAGTGATGCCAATAAATGCTTGCCCCCATGGCTCTGGGAATATTCCTGGACCAGACTGACTCGTAGGCCAGTTCTTTGGCAGCAGTAGGTTAATCCTTCTGTTGAAGGCCCAGAGCCATGGAACAGCACTTGCTTTCCCTCCCTGGGGACTGATGTAACTCTCAAACAGCCCTTCTCCACTCTGAAGACTTTCTGCTGCAGGGGGGATTTAACACGTTCCCAATGCTACATGCGACTGGCCCATCAGGTGGCTTAGACTACTGGTAGTACAGATGGATATGATTGCTTTTGTCAGTCTTTTTAACTAATAAAATTAATAAAAAGCCAGTGGTTAAAGCTGCCTGGCAGCAAGACATAGGAATGACAGCCCTGCTGTGACTATGCTAATGAAGCCATGACCTCTGGCCATACTGTTTCTTAGGCCATTGGTGCTCGGAATTTGCTGAAATCTATAGCAAAGCAGCGGGAAGCCCAGCAACAGCAACTTCAAGCACTAATAGCAGAAAAGAAAATGCAGCTAGAAAGGTAAGTCATGATGTCAGCCCAGTTTATTCACTACTTAAAAGTTCTGCTTTTCCTCCAATGATCACCTCACCCTTATCCCTCACCACTTCCTGAGGAATAGCATCTCACTCACCCTGATTTGGAGATCTTAAAAATAAATTTGATGGGAAGGAAAACTGGCTAATATCAAACAGCTTCTAGTGGAAGCTTAAGCCTGAGTGTTCAGGTGGCAAGGCCCTGAAAGAGGCAACCTTCTCAGGGTGGAGACGCCTCAGGAGTCGTCCTGGGCAGGGCGTGGCCTTTGTCTTATTTCTTTTCCTTAACTTCACTCTGAACTTACAGCGTTTCTCGCCACCAATTAACCCGCTATATTCTGTGGCTTATTTCATCCTTTTCAGAGCTTCAACAATTTTGTTTTTCAGGTATCGAGTTGAATATGAAGCTTTGTGTAAAGTAGAAGCAGAACAAAATGAATTTATTGACCAATTTATTTTTCAGAAATGAACTGAAAATTTCATTTTTATAGCAGGAAGGCAAAAAAAGTTCCCCCAACCAAAAAACCCTGCTACATTCCAGCGACTTGACTGATGACCTAAGTACGTCACGAGACGGTGTGTCAGGAGCCCAGCCCCCAAATGCAGTACTGCACGTGCAGGGAGCTGGTATCAGTGCCCAGCCACCGCCAGTGGCCACACAGAGCAGGTCTTTCACCTCTTGCATTCTAAGTATGAACTAAACAGTCTGTAAACTTCACTCATTTTTGTAAGTTCACAATACTCTGGAAAGAAAAGCAATAAATTATTGTTTTCAAACAATTCATCTACCTTTCTTCCCCCAGTGCTTTGCAATATGCTTAACCCATTTTGATTGAACCCTGAATACTCTAGCCCGTACCCACAAAATAAACCAGGCAGTGGCTACAAAGTATGTTTATTGGGACCAGACAAGAGACTGATCTGTGCTGGCACCAAGAGTCAGACCAGTGTGGCTTCTGGGCACAAAGAGCAAGACAGAGTCAATGGGAACCTGTTATCCTCCACCTTTTAGGAACAGCCTCAAATATTGGTTTAGGAAACCCTAACAGAACAGCATCCAGAGACTCCTGACAGGAGGATCTGTCACTACATACACTGGGCTGGTCCTGGCCGGCAGCCCCACTCTTGATAAGATAGGAATGGTCAGATGGTATTGAGAGTGAAGATCCATCAGGCATCAGACCTCAGGTCAAGCTTGAGAGGCCAGACTTCACAGTCAAGAGCATTATCTCAGGTGGTCTCTAACAATAGCGAAGACCAGGATTTTGAAGTAAGACTATAAAAAATCTCTTGGGATGACTGGTTTAAGATAGAAACAAAAATACTTTCTAGTTCAACCTATTTGAAAGTCATGTTAGGGTTAAACCTCTTCCATGTATTTCACTTTTTCCCCAGGGATAGGAAGTAGGGGCTAAAAAAAATTTTTTTTTTTGTGGAACCGGGGATTGAACTCAGGCTCTTGCGCTTGCCAGGGAAGCACTTATTCCATTGAGCCATCTCTCTGGCCCTAAAAAAAAGTTTTTAATGACTATTAAAGAAGTGTAGTTTCATTCCACTGTTCATTTGGTTGGTGGTATCTATAGAGAAGCATAGTCAAGGGCTTCATGGCTATAGACACTGTAGTAACTCAGTATGGCATGCAGGCCATTTTATGGATTATTACCAGGTCTATGGTCTGGACCTGCTTTGTCTGCCCTGCGGTGATCTCGGCACCATATTCCTATAAGCCCATAGTCCCCACCCCTGCCAACATGACCCTTGCCACCACCTTGCTCTTGAGTATTGCTGCTTGTGTTTTCAAATACCATTGAAGCCATGGGTTCAAACACTTTTTCTAAATGGGGTCTGAAAGATGCCCCTGTGGACACCTCTCCTTGGCCAGGAGTTCCATCCTCACTTCTTCTTTCTTTTATCCTCATGATTATAGTAAGGGTTCCGCAACATGAAGAGTAGAAGTGTAAGAGGGATGAGTAAGTAGGGAGCGTAGATGCTTATGAGGGTGAGTCGTTCACTCAAAGTTTGAGGTCCGTGTCCTTTGAAATGACTGGTTTTGGAGAAATCGTCAAATAGAAAGGAGCTGAGTATTGGAATAAGAGTTGTCATGGTGTGAACAGAGTAGATGATGGCAGGGGTGCGGATCCACCTGCAGCTTCCTGCAGCAGAGGGAGAGAAGATAGTTTTGTTCATGGGACCACTTGGGACATCTCTACCCTGCCCTCTTCAGTTGAATCATTCTACCCTGCAGGTAGAAACTCAGAACAGAAACATGGCTTTCTACTGCCTAGATGCAAACTCAGGTGAACACTGGAATCCCAGCTCACTGGGTAAGAACTGAGAAGAATCATCTGGCAATAAAACCCACCATCAGTGTGGCCTGAAATTGAAGGGGAAGGGACTGTGGCAGCATGTGTGTGTGAAGTAATCATAAGTGGGCATGGGGCCCACATGTGAATCCAGTGACTCTTGTAGATGCCAGTGTGGAATCATCAGTATTTTTAGCTGTAGGAACTTAGTTACCAATGAGAGGTATGGCCACCTGTATAAAAGCATGAAATAGCCAGGTGTGGTGGTGCACACCTGTTATCTCAGTACTTGAGGCTGAGGCAGAAGGATCACTGTGAGTTTGAGACCAACCTGGGCTACACTTAAGGCCAGCTTGAACTACACATCAGACCCTGTCTCAAAACAAAAAGACTGGGTGTAAACATGGAGGAAGAATCTTTTTTTTTTGGGGGGGGGGGAAGAACGGGGGATTTAACTCAGACCCTTATGCTTGCCAGGGAAGCACTTATTCCACTGAGTCATCTCCCTGGCCCCATGGAAGAAGTTTTAAATGCAGAACCTTTTAGGGATTAACTTCATGCTACTGCTTATAAGTTAATATATTATCCAAAGCAGGAAAATAATTATGTGTTAGCAGGAGGGGACGGGAATAAGCTCTTCACTTACATGGCTGCAGGTTTCTTGTGTATGAGACTCCAGACACCTGAGGTATCCCTGCAGCCTGGCTGACCGGGCCTTAGCCTGAGCCACACGATGTCCCTTTACTGGGTCCTATGGTGCTCACAAGCAAACTGCAGGGACTTCGCTTTGGGATACTTTCCCAAAAGAAGTCTGGGACCTGATTTCTGAGTGAAAATGTGGTCTTCCCTTCATGTACCAACCTTTGAAGAAGGCGTATGCTGCAACAGGAAAGAAAGGCAGCTGAAACACAAGCTCACAAACCAGCAATGATGTAAACCACATTGGGCGGTCCTCTATCAGATAGTCTTTGAACTCTGTAGAATACCACTTTAGCAGATTTCTAACCTGAAAAGAAAAGAATGAGCATGATGAATCACAGTGGCGTGGCTAGGTCAGGCTCAGCAGCTCCTGAAGATACCCAGATAGCAGAGAGCCAATGGTCACTGAATAGAACTTACTAGGTCTAATCCAAATGCTACTTTCAGTATGAAGTTTTCCTCAAGTCTCAGTCCCTTCTTTGTACTCCCCAGCACTTGTGCACAACTCCTCAAGGACACAAAGCCAGGTGTGTTGTCCTCTGTCCAGAGCAACGGCATCTAGCACTGAGGCACTGAGATGTTTGCTAAAGGAACAGATGTGCCACATCTACCAGCATCATTTTTTGTGAGGAAGTGACAAATGTGTAAGCCTTCCTGACATTTTCCCTTTCATAGTTGTTCATCCAACTCCAAGGGCCACATTCCCTCAGAGAAATACATGGAATTTCCTATTTTTGGTGTGGGGGAGGTGGTGGTAAGGGGGTGGGTAAATCCAACCTTTGTGAATATATAGTTTATTTTGTACTTTTATTAGTTGCATATAGTAATGAGATATTTCATGCCTACTACATATATTGATCATAATCAACCACCCTTAGGGCTGGCGAGATAGCTCAGCAGACTTAAGCACCTGCTTAGGCAAGCACAGAGATCAGGGTTCGATCCTTGGTACCACCTGCCACAATGGTCTGGCCCCCGGTGTGCTGAGCTGGCCACTGAGACCAGGCATGGTAGCACACACCTGTAATCCCTGAAAACAGGAGGATCACTATGATCCCAAGCTACATAGTGAGACCCTGTACCAAATACATTAAAAAAAGAAAAAAATAAAATTGCCTGTGTATCTTGTGGACATGTAAGTGTTGGATATTTTGACTCCAATTTGCAAAAAAGTTATTCATTTGTCTTTTTAAATTTTGTCCTTGGTTTTTCAAGACAGTGTGGTTGTGTAACCCAGACTGGCCTCAAACTTGTGGTGATCCTCTTGCGTCAGCCTCCTGAGAGCTAGAATGACAAGTGTGTACCACCATGCATGGTGCTACTCATTTTTAACTCCCTTAATTTTAAAGTTTTATTTATTTTTTTGAAGGAGCCCAGGAGGATATTTATAGAATAAACTGCCCCAAACTGTGTAGCTTCTATGCTACACAAGGCTTGAGTGGGCAGTTTTAGCACTAGCTTGGGCCATCCTTGTAACTACCCTGTAGAAAGGATGCAGGCCGCAGTTGATGTGGCTCAGTGGACAGGAAGGAGACAGTAGAGTATGAGGCTGCCCGCTCTGTGCTTTATAGGAGTGCCAGGCCTTGGAGTAAGACTGTCACAGCACACAGACCTTTAAAGTCAAGTGTCTTGATATGATAAATAAAGCGGTTCAAGAATTTATCTTACAATGGCAAATCCAGGAAAATCTTTCCTGTTAATATTATTCATTTATTTTTAATGTATCTGGTTGTTGCAGGGCAGCAAAGCAGCTCGGACTCGTGATCCTCCTGCTTTCAGCCTCCCCAGTGCTGGGATTACAGATACGTGCCACCATGCCTGAATGCTGGCCAGTTCAGTCTGTGCTGGGGGCAGTGCTGGAGCAGCCTGTGGTGTGGGGGATCGAACCACGGTCCCTACACTTGCCGAGCTTGCCCAAGCAGGTGCTTTAGGCTGTTGAGCTATCTTGCTGGTCCCTTAATTTTTTATTAGAAGATAAAGGTTCACTGCTGTGAAACAGAGGCCTTGTTGCCACAAGGGAGCTTTGAGCAAATACCCAGAAACAAACATTCGGTTAGCATAATGCTATTTTAAGAGGTTTCTGGCTAGATAACCAGTTATCAAACTCATGACCTTGGGCTTGCCAGGCAGGTGAGTATGCCACTGAGCTATGCCCCCAGCTCAGACAACCAGCTTATTGACCAGTGATCTCTGACGTGTACTTGATGTGAACTCTGAATTCATGGCAACACTCCACTCCTAGGCCTTCTTCAGGGAATCAGCATGGTAGGAGACATACACACTAAGGGTGTATTTCACCTTATGTGAAAGGAGCAACTGAGACTAAGTGATTTTTTTTTTTTTCTTCCTTTTTAGAAAGAACTAGAGGAAACTACTTGCTTTAAAAGACTTATTGCAAACCAGTGTCTTGATATGATAAATAAATTACAGGTGTGTGATACACACCTGTAATCTCAGCACTCAGGACAGAGACAGGAGGATCGCGGTGAATTTGACTGAGACTGGTCTGCACTATGTAGTTGAAGGCCAGCCTGAACTGCATAGTGAGAGACTGTCTCAAAATTTTGCCCCAAAATTTTTACTGCAAAACTTAAAATGCCTTCTATAGCACATGAATGCCTATTTTTATTTAATATGTAAATAATTTTTCAGAGCTATTTACTTCCTACATCAAGGTTAACTTGTACAGCACTGACATCTAAGGGCTGCAGGTGAGATTAGCAAAATTTAATCTCATCACCAAGTTCTCATGAGTCACCTGATGATGGTAGAACAAGGTGTAGACAAAGGAGGGGAGGAAGGCAAGGCTCAGGCCCCCAGCTAGTGGTCAGGAGGGCAAGATCCAGAGGCAGGATGCCTGGCCAGAGCTGGCTCCAGGCAAAGCTGTATCTTACCTTGCTCATTTTCCTGTCCAGAAAGTAGAGCCAGCAAGTGCATACAATGAGTTAATACATGTCATCTTTAAATCCATGACCAGCAAATAAGATCACTTAATTGAATTAATATGCACCTCAAATTTAATCTTATTAAAATTTCAGCATGTTCCCATCTATACCTGATGTACATTTGAGAACTCACCACTCTTGCCCATTTAGATTCATCTGGCCAGGCCGGGGATGTATGCCTTGCCTAGAGTGTCTGAGGCATTGGGTTTGATACCCAATACGCACGAGACAAAAAGCAAAACAAGGCTGGTGAGATAGCTCAGCGGACTAAGTGCCTGCTTAGGCAAGCATGGGGACCAGTTTCGACCTGGCACTATAGGCTGTGCAGGCCCTGTTCCTGCGTGCTCTGAGCTGCCCACAGAGACCGGGCGTGGTGGCCTGTAATCTCAGTGCTGGGGAGGCTGAAAACAGGAGGTCACTACAAGTTGGGGCTACGTGGTGAGACCCTGTACCAAATACATAAAAAAGAAAAAAAGCAAAATAAAACAAACCACACAGGGCTAAGTAGAATCCTGTATCTGTGCAATTTAAAATGAAGGCAGGCTGATTTAATTAATTAACTTTTGGTCTTGGAAATTGAGCTCAGGACCTGGCAAGCCAAGGCAGGTGCTGTCCGCTGAGCTAGATCCCTGGCTGAGGACAGACTGACTTTAGAGCCAGATACTTGCCCGCTTTTCCTTTCCTGAACAGGAGCAATTTACCCAGCTGCAGATTACATAATGTTTCCCGTCTCCCAGGTTCTATCCTAACTAAATTCTTTCACTGTTTCCTAGTAAGAGTTTTTCCAAGTGATTTGATTTGAACCAAGAAAAAAGTTTAATTTGCAAATTTCAGCCAAGCCATTATCTGACTTCCCATAATGCTTTATAGTTCTAGGACAACTTCCTTCTATTTTTGGAGGAAAAGCAGATGTTAAATTTTGGCATTTTCCGACAAGCAGCTGAGACTGAAAGCTCTTACTTTCCACACAGACTCATCCCACCCAAGGCGAGCAGGAGCACAGGCCTTCCAGGCCTGTGCCCCTGTTAATGCCTTCAGTCAGCATCATCCTCTGCATCTGGCTTCCGGCCAGATCCTACCTTTTGTAGTACATTAAAAAAAAAAAAAATATTTTTGGGTTCTGGGGATCAAACTCTGGGCCTAGCACATGCCAGGCACATATTCTGCCACTGAGCTGTATATACCTACAGCCTCAAAACAGAAATTTTTACCAACAAAATATATTTCAATAGGGTATTATTTCTGGCACATGTTAGCTGGTATGTACTTGTTTTGAGACAAGGTCTTCATATGTAGCCCAGACTGGTCTTGAGTTCCTGACTATATATAAAATTTAGTACAGGGTCTCATTACACAGATGGGACTCGTACTGACTCTCCTGTTTTCAGCCTCCAAGCTCTGGGATCACAGGTCTGTGCCACTATGCCCAGTCTCAATCGCCATCTCAGCACACCCTGGGGCAGACTGGCACAGCAAGCCAGGGATCAAAACCCCAGCCCTCGCGCCTGCCTAAGCAGGTGCTTTAGTCCACTGAGCTGTCTGGCAGCCCATTAGCTATATTTTTGAATGGTGAGCAAGGAAGGAAAATGACAGGAAGGACAAAGAACATCAGCTACTAAGTCTGGAATGGCTACATTAGTTACCAAGTATTAAAGATAACTACTTGGTAACTAATATGTCCAGTGTGGAGGCGCATGCACTCCAGAGACTGAGGCAGAAGTGAGTCTAAAGGGCCGGCCAAATAGCTCAGCAGATTAAAGCACCTGCTTAGGCAGATGAAGGGGCCTGGAGTTCGATCTCCAGGCCTGCCCTTCTGGACCCACCCCCAGAGCGCAATGAGATGGCAAAAAACTATATATATATATATAGTTTTATGAGAGAGAGAGAGAGAGAGTAAATAGGCCCCATGGGGTTTGAAAACCAGAAAGTAAGAGGAGAGTCTCCTTTAGTACAACTGATGGTTAATGCAGGCCTACAATGACCTCTTTAAAAACAGTGTGCTGTCTGTGGCTGTGTAGTAAGCAGGACAATGTCCCTAAAGACACCTATGTATCCCTGGGACCCATGACTGTTACTGATTAGGTAACAAGGACTGTAGATGTGACAAGGATTTTGAAGCTGGGAGATTTTTCCTCGATTATATGGCACACTCTACACATATTAAAATGACTTTCTAAGATGGAGAGGGAAGGAAATTTGGAGAAAGGCTATAGTTGTGTGGTCATACAAAACAGTGGCAGCCACCAGAAACTCAAAGAGGGGGACAGGATCTCCCATAGAACTGTGGGAAGGCACCAGCCCCAGGAACTCTCTAGATTAATGAATTTCTGACCTTCACACTTGTGAAAAAATGAATCTGGGTTAAACCATTACCTTTGTGATCATTTGTTAAGATTTTTAAAAAGTTGTTTGTTTGAACTTTTAAGAGGTTAAACTCTTACTTGAAAAGTGAGGCTACGGAGCCCTGACTTGTCCCAGACATGCAGCCATGTTGTGACACACCAAAGGCCTAAGTGTAGTACAAATCTCTTGCCAACATACTGCTCTCCCTTTCTGAGGAAAGGGAGAGCGGAGGTTTTTCCAGTTATTCCAGGTTCTAGAAGTAAACAAAAGCCAGGCCTGGTGGTACACTTCTGTCAAGGCTGGTTATTTCAGTACTAGGAATCGAACTTGCCTAGGCAGGCACTATGCCAGCTAGTACACTTCTGTAGTCCTAATACCTTTAAGACTGAGGCAGGAGAATCGCCTCGAGTTCAAGGCCACCCTGGGCTTGCATAAAGGATAAACTTAGGACATTTTGAGATAAATGTACTCAACACCACACTTTTAATTAAGAGAAATAAATTGAGAATAAGCACTTGCCTGGCAAGTGCAAGGGCCTGAGTTCAATCCCCAGTTCCTCCAAAAAAAAAAAAAAAAAAAAAAAAGATTTGGGGGCCAGGGAGATGGCTCAGTAGAATAACTGAGCAAGTGCAAGGGCCTGAGTTCAATCCCTGGTTCAGGGAGGAAAAAAAAAGATAAATAAATTGGACACACATGATTAAATATTGCTGCTTTTCCTCTTGTGTGAGAAACTAAAACCGTAAATAGGGACCAAAATGAATGACGGACATTGGGAAGTGGGAAGTAAATGTTCAAATGGTAAGGTGAACAAGGGAGTGGGAAGAGAAAGAAGAGAGAAAAGGAAAACTTAAGAGACCAGAAGGCAAAACAAGCATTTTGGTTTTTTCTTCCCCTTACATTTTTTTTTTTAAGGATTTTCTTTTCTTTTTGGCAGAACCGGGGATTGAACTCAGGTCCTTGTGCTTGCCAGAGAAGTGCTTATTCCACTGAGCTATCTCCCCGACCCAATATTTTTTCCCCTTACATTTTTTTTTTAAGGATTTTCTTTTCTTTTTGGCAGAACCGGGGATTGAACTCAGGTCCTTGTGTTTTTTTCTTAAGGACAGTGTCTCACTATGTAGTTCAGGCTGGCTCTGAAGTCGAGGTAATTCTGCCTCAGCCTCCCAAGTGCTCTAATTATAAGAGTACAACCCCATGCCTGGCTGTGTGTATACACACACACACACACACACACACACACACACTGTTTGAGGCAGCAGCAGCTGGGCACACACACACACACACACACAGTTTGAGGCAGTGGCAACTGGGCATGATGACAAATGCTGAAATCCCAGCACACACACACACACACACACACACACACACACAGATTGACGCACACACACACACACACACACACACATAGTTTGAGGCACACACACACACACACAGTTTGAGGCACACACACACACACACAGTTTGAGGCAGTGGCAACTGGGCATGATGACAAATGCTGAAATCCCAGCACTGAGGAGACAGAAGGATCGAATAGGCCAGCCAGGACTACATAATGAGTTCATGGTCAGCCTTAATTTACAGTGTCTCAAAAACTAAACTAAACAAAACAAAACAAACGCAAAAGTTTCGGGCAAACAGTGATCTACCGCAGCCAAGAAATGGGACATTATCTTTTTTACTCAAACCCAATTAAAAGGGTCGATGTGAAAAGCCTTCACTATTTTGCCCCAGAGCTTTGGAAATTGCTGGATCCAGCAGTGGAAGGAGTGATGATCCATCCCTGCCTGAGCACCCGGGCAGCAACCGCCATGCAGGTGGACTCTGGAAATCCTCCCACTCAACCTCGAAATTCTACTCAGATTTTTTTCTTTGGGAAGACTGAGATTTTTAAAGTCCTTTGGGGCCGGGGAAATCGCTCAGCAGAGTAAGTGCTTGCCTGACAAGCGCAAGGACCTCAATCCCCAGTTCCGCCAAAAAAAAAAAAAAAAAGAATCAAAGCAAAACAAAAAACATGTGATGGTAATCACTGGTTCATCCAGGGTGTTTCTTTCAACCACTGAAAACTCACCACTCGTACGTCCGTGGGAGCCTTAAACATAACCAGGGCGGACATGATTTTAAAGGGAACAAAACTGCCGGGTTGAAGTACTGAGATCTCACGTTCGAGTTCGGCCTGTACAGTTTAGCGAGATTCTATTTCAAAAATAGATAAACAATAAAAAGGGCCAGAGATGCAGTCTGCACAAAAGACTCTGGTGTAAACGTTTATACCCTGGGAGTGAGACAGATGTTCAAGTTAGGGGTCGGTAGCGCGCGGAGTCCAGGGCAGAGCCCAGGACCAGGACGGCGGGTGGGAGAAGGGGACACAACTGGAACCCTGACGGGCGAGGTGGCGTCGGGACGCGGGCGGCCCGGGGGACGCAGAGCACAGGGCGCGCGCAGCGGGGTCCAAACTCCGCGACCGGTACCGATCGGCCGTTCCTCACCTGGTCCGGGTACAGTTCGCGCGGCAGCAGCCCCTGCAGGTCCAGGAACACGGTGATGGGGATGTGGGAGAGGAAGTAGAAGCCCATCAGGTACTCCAGGCAGCGTCTGGCCCGCACAACCCCCATGCTGAGACCGCGGGACCGAGGAGAAGCAGCTGCCAGCTCACCAGGACCCCAAGCTTAGGAAAAACCTAGGCTCGCCCGCCCAGCCAGACTCGGCGCCCTGCCCCGCCCCCGTGAGATCACGCAGGCCTCTCCTATTGGCTGAAAGAGCAGAGGAGGCGGGAAGAAACTGCGGGACTCCTCTCAGAGCGCGCCCATTGGCTCCTCTGAGTATAGCGTTCATGTTCTGCGAACTTTCCATTGGCTGTCGGGAGCGCCGCGCGAGTGGGGCGTGCTGCGGGTAGGTCCTGTTGCCTGGAGGTGTGGGCCGGGCAGCTCTGCTTGGCTAGAGTGCTGTATTAGGCGGCTCCTCCGCTGCTCCATTCACCTATTTGCTTCTGTTGCTTTTACCGGCGCTGTTAATGTGCTGGGCTATGGGGCACATGGAGCCGGAACTCCCTATGCCGTGGGGATGTCGGAGCTCGGCAGGCCGGACTTTTCACGATGCTCCTTGTTCGCAAGAACCCTGTCGGACGGGAGCTGAAGGCCCGGGAAAGACTTGTGAAGGATGCAGAGGGCTTAACAAGCCTTGAGACAGAAGCAGAGGGGACCGACTTGGGGGATGTGGTAGGAGGTAAAATTGACAGGACGTGGTGATTGGCTGAGGAGAAAGAGGAGCAAGGGTTCATATTTCATTCAGCAAGTACTGATCAGTATTCTGGGCATGGGACAGCTTGGGAGATGGACCGGACCCGATAAGAACAAGTTCTAGGGAAGGTAATTAAGTTTTGGCCTCGATATGTACTTGTCTCGGAAACACCTGCACGGTTGGATGAACCAGCTGGACTAGATTTGGAACACATTAGCGTTTGATGGGAGTTCAGGTTTTGAGGTCAGCGGGTCTGGAAGAGATCTTCAGAAACTCCAACCTCAGGGATCATGGGAGGAAGAGAGTGATGTCACTGGAAAGAGGGTGATGGTAGCTGTGTTAGGGCAACACTGGGTGGTGCCCACCATTGGTTCTGTTGAGAGCAGTTGTGATGTGCAGGAGCCTGACAGCAACAGAGGAAAAAGGGGAATGGAGCCGGACATGGTAGCACACGCTGGCATTCCACCTCCTGGGAGGCTGCCTGGGCTACATAGTGAATTCAAGGCCAACCTGAATGACATAGTAAGAGTAAATGAAATCTAAAAGGTGCAGTGGATACTGTGAAAGGGTAAGAAACTGCTCAAAGGGAAGGAACACCTGGGATGAGGAAAAGCAAAAAAGAAATATATATACGCAGGATAGCTTGGATAACTGTACTGCTGAGTTCTGCTGGTCTGTTGAGCAGTACCACCCGGTGTGGTGGTGCACGCCTGTAATCCCAGCACTCAGGAGGCTGAAGCAGTGAAACAATTTTGAGGCCAGCCTGGGCTACAAAGTAAGCTCAATTCCAAGCACATATCAAAGAAAGAAAGGGAAGGAAGGAAGGAAAGAAAAAGAAAAGAAAGAAAAAGAAGGAAGGAAGGAAGAAAAGTAAAAAGGAAAGCAAGCAAGCAAGCTTTTTTCAGGGCTGGGGAGATAGTTCTGTGGCCTAAGCACCCTGCCTGGCAAGTGCAAGACTGGGTTTGGTCCCTGGTACTGCATGCTGTGCATAGACTGAGAAAGAGGATCATTAGGGGTCAGAAACCCTGTACCAAATAAATGACTATTTTTTTGACCAATTTTGCATGCTTATATCTGGTAATTTTAGCAACTGATTTGAAGACAATATGCACTATGACAAACATTTTTGAATTCCTGTTACTTTGTTTAGTGAAATTTTGTATTGTTTCTAATAGTTTTTGTTGTTGTTTTACTAATTTTTTATTCTTTTTAAAAAATAAAGGAATGGAAGCAAGTTTAGACATCTGGTTGGGAGGGTGTCATTTGTTTTTCAGAAGAGAGACTTGAGTTGGTTTAGGTCTGTTTAAAGTTTCTGGTTAGGACAGAGGTTGTCTATAGAGAAGAAAGAGCAGGAAATATGTCTGAAGGCCTCTGGGAGGTGGAGGGAGGGATTTAGGTTGGTGGGTTGTGTGGTACTAGGACAGGAGTGTTTTCAGAATGAGGTGGGTGGCCCTTGATCTGGAAGCCCCATCTTCCAGGCGAGTGTAGGCTCTGCTCAGGAGAAGGCAGTTGACTGAGGAGCTGAACATCAGAATGACGTGATGAATCCACAGAGCATGCAAATTTGAGCTGAGCAGGGAGACTCTCATGAGGCCAGAGGGGACTGGGACCTGGGAGAAAGAGAAGTGAAAGAGTTGAGGCTCTAACAAGGAAGTGCAGAGGGCATGTGATAGCACTGGGCCAGGAGCCTGGGAGATTAGGATGAGGGCACAGTGACTGCATTCCTGGTATTAGGAACAGGTTCTGTTCCCAGGAGGGCATGGCTAAGCTGGAGTGAAGGGGAAGGTCTTTGGATAGGAGGTCAAGAGACAGTCCATGGCCACCAAGGGTGGTGGTGGCAATTGGGTAAGAAGGCTTGTAGGTCTGGGAGTGATCAAGAGGGAGGTGTGTGGGAGCTGAGGTGTGCCTTGGCCTTGGGCACTGGAGGAGAAGGTGTGGGCAAGACCTTGGTGAACAGGGAGGCTGCTGGGCCTGTTTTCAAAGGGTGAGAAGAGGAGTAGCTTGCTCAGGAGGGCTGTGGGGAAGGTGAGCACTTAGGAGAGTCAGGTGCCATTTTCTGCCGAGGCCACAGCTGATATGGTGTGGGGAAGGAAGGGGTGTTTATCAGGGGAGGAGTCAACAGGTGGAAGCAGACATGGTAGTGGAGGGACCAGCTGTTCTCTCGGGGTGCAAGCAGTGAACAGCCTGGGTGGCTGGGCATGCGAGAACAGTTCTGACCAGGCCCTGAGCTGGCAGCCAGTGTGAAGAGGTGTTCAGAGCTACCCTTCCTACTCCCCAGGTGATTGTGCCCAAGGGGAAAAAACTGCTTCCCTTCTACAGAGGCTGAGGCAGAGAGGACTTAGAGCCAGCTGCCGCTTTTGTGGGGGATGTGTGTGTGCAGTGCCTGAGGAATCTTAAATTGCCCGGAGAAGGAATGTGTTGGTCATACTATAAGATTTTCAAGGCAAGTTGCTCCATCCTGCCTGCCACCATGGCCTGCTGCTCCAAACTGTCCTCTTGCAAGAGAATATAAAGAGCTGGGAGGTCCTTCCAGATAGATAATCTAGGGTCCAACACCTTATGAAAGATGAGGCTCAGATCACAGTGTGAGTAATGAGCGGAGTAGAAGTCGTGTGTCCTTGCTCCCATCTCCAGGCTTACAAAGGTCTGAGTGGTGTTTGGTCCAGGTTTTCTACCCTTGGGGCAGGGTGGTGCCCTCTCTGGCAGTCTGCAGACCCCTTCAAGTCAGGCTCTCGGCAGCCCACAACTCTGTGCCCAGCTGTACTCATGGCCTGGCAACAGCTCCCCCTCCACCCAGAATGCACTGGCTTTAAGGACATGGTGGCACCTTCTAATATACATGGAGTACAGATCCCACATCCATGAGGCCTTGTTGTTTATAGCTGCTTGCTAGGGGAGGGAGCTGGGTAAGTGCACAGCTGTCAGTGGGCCACAGTAAGCCCCGGCCAAGTCTGTAATCTGTAGATAAAGGTTCTCAAGGCCTCAATGATGGATGGCTCATCCATCCAGAAAATCTCCAGCTGTTCTCTTCATTTTGAAATTCCTTCAGTGGGAGCACTGAGGTTTTTGTTTTCTGAGAGAGGGCCTCCCTAAGTTGTCCTGGTGGAACTTTAAACTTGTGATCCTTCCATCTCAGGCTGCTGACTGGTAGGATTACAGGCATGGGCACCACAGCTGGTTCAATTGTTCTTCTTTTTGCGGAACTGGGGATTGAACTCAGGCCCTTACGCTTGCCAGCCAAGGGTTCTTAATTTGATGTCATTTCATATTTTTTTTTCTTTTTTTGTATACAGGGTCTCACTATGCAGCCCATATTCATAGTGATCCTCCTGCTTTCTGCCTCCCTAGTGCTGGGATTACAGGCACGCACCACCACGCCCAGACTCCATCGCCAGCTCAGTGCACCAGAAGGCTGGGGCGGCGCGGCAAGCAGAAGCTGGGATCGAACCCTAGCCGCTGCACTTAGTCTGCTGGGCTATACCGCCGGCCCTTATTTTTGGATTAGTGGAGGCCACCACTAATCCATTGCCCAAAATAGGTGTTTGGTGAAAGTGCTTTGGCTCAGTGTGCCCCACCATTGTAAGACTGGAATTTTGAGCCCAGCTTGGGCAATTTAGTGATTTACCAACACTTTGCCTCAGGGAAAAAAAAAAAGGTTGTAGTGGTGGTAGGGATGTAGCTGTGTTATGGCTTGGGTCTAGTGGTCCCCCCTCAAAGCCTCATGTAAGTTATGGGCAGACACACTGGAGGAACAAGTGGCCTGAGGGGCGGAGCCAGAGGACCAGGGCGGGGCATGAGGGGCGGGGCCAGCGTGGGAGAACCGAGCTTTCTCAGAGATGTGGAGGGTCATCCTGGACACGGCAGCGCCCCAGCCTCTCCTCCAGGGTCTTGAAACCCCCCTGTTCTCTCATTTTGAGTGTCTGGTAGTTGTGCAGAGGGTTGAACTTTTGTTTTAATTTTTTAGACAAGGTCTGGCTCTGTGGGTCAGCTGGCCTTGAACTTGCATCGATTTTCTTGCCTTGGTATACCGAGTGCTGGAATCACAAACTTGTTCTAAGGATTCAATCTCAATACTGAAGAAATAAAAATAAATAACTCCCCCCACAAAACAAAAACAAAAACAAAAAACCCTTTCCCTTTCTTTATAAGAATCTTTTCGCAAATTACTGGGTTGAGACACCATTAGCCCCAACAGTGGCCCACACGGTGGTGCAAAGGGAAGCCTACCTCCAATTACAGTATGCTCTTCTGCGCTTCTGCTTCACTTTCATCTCCTCTTATCCCACCCTGTGCCCCCTGGCCCCCATCGTTGTCTATTGTAAGACCCAGATCAAGGCCAACCCCCAGTTGCCTCTAGTTGGGGACATTTCCACATGTGAACCTCTGCACTGACTTAAAGTGTATCCTGTTCCACTCTGAGCATGTACATCTTTGGACATGTTTCCCACTTGACTTCCTGGAAAACGAAGCCTGTGTGTGCCTTATGCATCTTAATTTTGCTAACGCAAACCTGGAATTATTGTTGAATGAACCAAGTGGGAAATGAACTCCTCTGTCACAATAGACCAGCCATGATGGCATGATGTCCACAGGTTCTGGCACTGGAAAGTGCCAAGACCCAGAAAGCTGCTATGGCTGCAGTCCACAAATGGCTCCACACCTCAAGACCAGACCTTAGGTCATTCTCCAAAGCCCAGGCTTTTGTCAGTGGGGGAGGCTCAGCCATGAGGCTGTGGGGACTGTCTTTTGAGGTCTCTGGGAGCCATCAGTAGCTGATCACCTGGCTTGGGCTGTCTTGAGTGGTCACCTTTTCATGCCAAAGAATCCATAAACGGGCAGAGGTGAAAAACAACTCAAAGATAAGCCTTTAAAATGTAGGCATTTTGACCATAGACAAAATGTCCTTTAGCACTGAATTAGCTTCATAAAAACTGCATTAAAATATTTCCCTTGGTTACTTTTTAGTGCCTATTTTTTTTTTTTAATGTGAATGCCTACTTTGATTTACCTAGTCCCAGTCCAGCATATTAGGAAGGAGTGGGGGCTACATGTGACTTGGGAAGGAGAGTTAGTTTATGGGGTGTGGAAAGAAGCCAACAGATCAACTACCATGGTGATAGGCAGAGGAAGTTGTAGATGGTAGACTGTGATGACTGTAGTGCTTCACAGAAGATTCACTGGGTCGAGTGTATGCAGTTGAGGGGTGGAGGAGGGCTAGGAGATACTGCCCTTTGCACCCTAGGTCATGTGTTTCTGGCAGTTTGCCGCTCAAAGGGGGAAGAGAGCTAAGTAAGGTATCAGCTAAAGCTTTCCCAAAGATATATGTGTCCCAGATACTCCCAGTGGCAGAAGGAGCCCAACTTACTGGAAAAGTTAGTATTTCTTACCTGTAGAAGACATACTGTAGACTTAAGAAAGGCTGGCAAAGGTTTTCTGCCAATGGCCAGAAGGTAAATATTTTAGGTTTAGTGGGCTAGTCTGTGCTGGCTACTCCATTCAGCCATTTGTTAAATGACAGTGGGCCAGTGAGTGAGTGTGGCTGTGTGAAATGCAACTTTATTTACCCCAACAGGCAACCAGTGATCACCAAGGGGGGTGATCACTTATTGACAGTTGACGTAAGGCATAGTGTCTTGGAGGCCATGCGTTGAGGCCATGCAGGGGAAAACAATTACGAAGGGGATGTACCGGTCATCTAGGCACCTGAAAAGGGCAAACATACCTTAAGTCACACTGCAGATGATTTAGCCAGGAACCCACATCTCACTAGCAGAGGGCTTTGGAGTTTGAACTAGCTGTGCCTGGGAAAAGGCTGAGATTTCATGGTCCAGGAGCCTTCACAGCTCCAGGAGGAGGCAGTTGGGAACCTTAAAGAAGTGTTCACATACTCAGTTTGTTGCACCCTATGCCTTTCATTATGTGGTGGAATCCACTGGGGTCCAAAAGAAAAAGCTGCGTAGAAGGAAAGTTCAGAATTCACCACTGCCCAACCACTAGCAAATAATCAGAGCAAAGATCATCAGTAGACATCCTGCCTATGGGGTGCAATGAGACGACAGCGACTGAGACTGGGTGTGGTGGCACACGTCTTCGGGAGGCTGAAAATAGAATCACTACAAGTCCAGTCTACGTAGTGAGACCCTGTAGAACTTGTCCTAAATACAGAAAGGAAAAAAAAAAAAAAAAAAAAAAAGATAATCAGTAGACATGGATAAAATGTAATCTCAAAACATTTTTCTACAGATTAGTTATTACAAAGGGAATTAGAATAATAGGAGTATCAATACATCAAATAATTTGGTGTATTATTTCATACACCAAATAAAATTCCTATTAGCAAAAAGGAGACAAGGTAACATTTATGCCTCTTAATTTGATGGAATGGGATGTGTACCACATCATCTGTGTGAGTCTTTCCAACAAAGTTCAACCTGAATCCAAACATGAAGAAAGAGGCAAATACAAATATTTGCAACACGGCAACTGGGTTTTCACCTTCAAAAATGGTTAACATCATGAAAGAAGAAAATGCAGGGAGAGTCTCTTGCATTAAAGTATGACAGGAGACAACTAAATGCAGGGTGTGATGCTTAATTGGGTCTTGAATTCTGTAGAATACAACTATAATATTTGGAACACAAATGGAAAACTAGCAATATATAGGGTACATGAAGTAATATATCAATTGTTAAAACTTCATAGATATTTCATATGGTACAGAAATTTCAGTTATGTACTATACAGTGCCCTTAGATTTCATTTTATCTTTTGTTTTTTGACATAGGATCTTGCTATGTAGTCCATGCTGACCTCCAACTCACAATTCGGCCTCAGGGTCAAGAATACTCTGGGAACACAAGACGGGCTACTATACCTGGCTTGTGTCCTTGCTTTAGAGGAAACCTTAATGCCTTTTATGACATTCGAGTAGCAATGAGAAAGCATATTTGTATAATAAAGGAAACAGAGCAAATTATTTTAAATTGATGAATCCAAGTGCAGTGTTTAGTGGTTTGATCCTATTATTTCTACTTTTCAGAGATAGCTAAGCCCAACAAGCCTAATGAACAAGTGAGCTAAGGATGAAGCTCAGGGGTACAGCACTTACCTACCACGTGTGAGGCTCTGAACTTGATCCCTAGCAGTGAAAAAAAGTTTTGCTATTAGATGGCATCATCAGTGTTTTAACTTTTTATTTCTTCCTTTGCTCAGCAAAACAGGAACACTTTATGTAGCTCTTATGTTGTTTATTTTTAGATTTTTTTTTTTTTTTTTGTCTTTTTGAGACAGGGTCTCACTATGCAGTTCAGGCTGGCCTTAAGCTCACTTTGTAGCTCAGGCTGGGCTCAAACTCACAACAATCCTCCTGTCTCAGCCTCCTAAGTGCTGGGATTATGGGCATGCGCCACCACGCCCGGCTCTTATGTTGTTTAGAGGACATTAAACTTTATTATAAAATTCTAAATACATATATTTGGAAAAACAAAGGATTTCAACCGGGTTGTAGAATAAATGTTGATATGGAAAATCAATTGTTTAGGGAAACAAAATGAAATTTAAAAAAAATACATAAGTAATAAACTGGAAGTGAAACTAAGAGCCCTCCATCAACTGGATGTGGAGGATTGACAACTGGAGCCAAACTTGGGTAAGTTAGTGACTTGGTGAGACTTCTTTCAAAAATAAAATGCATACAAATAGGAATAAATTTAACAAAGAAAGAGCAAGACTTGTAAACTGAAACCCACAAGATTGTTGAATAAAATTCTGAACAGTTCTACCCATTCATTTATCAGAATTTAGTATTGTTTAGATGGCAATATTCCATAAACTACCTACAGATTTAATGAAATCTTTGTCAAACTTCAGCTAGCCTTTTTTTTTTTTTTTTTTTTTTTTTGGTGGAACCAGGGATTGAACTCAGGCCCTTGCACTTGCCAGGGGAGCACTTATTCCACTGAGCCATCTCCCTGCCCCCCCTCTTTTTTTTGCAGTACCAGGGATTGAACTCAGGCCCCTGGGCTTGCCAGGCAAGTGCTTATTCTACTGAGCAATCTCCCTGGCTAGCCTTTTTGTAGAAACTGATAACCTGATCCTAAAATTCATATGCAACTGCAAGGGACCCATAGTAGCCAAAATCATCTTGAGAAAACAACAAAGTGGGATAATCTACATTTCCTGATTTTGGAACTGACTGGCTGTCTTGGCACATGCCCACAAGCCAAGCACTCTGGGAGACTGAAGATCACAAATTTAAGTCCAAACTGAAAAATTTAGCCATTAATAATACCTTGTCTCAAAATGAAAGGTAAGAAAAGGCTGAAGATGTAGCTCAGTGAGAAGGCACTGGTTCAATCCCCAGTACTTCAAAAAAATCACTGAATTACTGTTGAGAGCTTACCTAAAGCAGAACACTTAAAGCTATAGTAATTAAGACAATTGTACATAAACACAGATACAAACATAAGGATCAAAGGAACATATCTGAGATGTAGAAATACACACATTATAGTCATTATAGTCAACTAACTGTACATGTCCTTTAAAATGGTTTTAAGTGCTGGGAATATAGCATATGGTGCATGTCTGTGTAATCCCAGCACTGAGGAAGCTGAGGCAAGAGAATTGTTTTAAGTTTGAGACCTAACTGGGTTATGAAGTGACTTCAAGGCCAGCCTGAACTCTGTGCATAGTGAGACTGTCTCAAAAGACAAAAAAGTTCTATTACCTAGACTGAAAATCAATTGCCTAATGGTTAAATACCTTTCTATTCCTGGGACAGTTCAATGTATATCTACACATATGCAAATGGTAAAATATACATAAAATTTAAATGCAGTTTTGTGACATTAAACCACATGTACACTAGTCTGCAACCATAACTGCCTGGAACCTAAAACTTCTGTACCATCTAAAACTGAAACCCTAAACTCACTAAGCAGTAGCTCCTTAACTCCCCCAGTTCCTGGTAACCATCATCCTATTTTCTGTCTCTATGAATCTGCCTCTGCTAAGTATGTCATGCGTGTAGAATACACTTCTTTACTATCTTATTTCGCTTAGGTCTAAAGTCCATCCATATCATTTGCGGGAAATTGTCTAAATCTGAATATTCTCTTCTTTGCATTGATCATGTTATTTCTTGACAGACATTTGGGTTGTCTTTGCCTTCTTACTGTGGTGCACAATGCCCTGAGCACTGATGGTACAAATATTCTTGAGTCACTATTTCCAACTCTTTCATGTATACACTCTGAAAAGACTGCGAGATCAGATGGTAATTCTAAAGTTTGAAATTTTTTTGGAGGAACTGAAACCATTCTCTGTAGTGGCTGCACCATTTTACATGCCCACTAGCAGTGTACATGGATTTCAATTTCACATCCTGGCCAACTTTGTGCAATATATATATATATATATATATATATATATATATATATATATACACACACATATGTATATTTTAAATCATTGGGACTGGTGCTGAATGTGGTACCGGGAAATCAAACCTAAGCTTGCCTAAGCAGAAGGTTTAGATCGCTGAGCTATCTTGTTGGCCCTGATTTTTTTTTTTTTTTTTTTAATCTTTTGCTTTGAATATTTTTTTGCCAGAATTTTGTAGCTGCAAATTTAGGTCAGTTCTCAATATGACAAATGTCTAGCATACAAATCAAATGGGAAGACCTTACTGACAAAATGGTCACAATAGTTCTGCCTGCTGGAAAAAGCCTTTATTTTATATGTGCTTCTAGAGAGAGAAACAAATCAATCTTTCCTCTCAATTTTAAGACAAAGCTGTGCCACGAATTTACTGCCTGTGTGAAATAAAAGGCTGCTAGTCTCAGTGTTAGCATTTTTTCTTAAAGTTCTTTATGTTCAAAGAGTTCTCAGCATTGATATACTACTGGCCGGGCATGGTGGCACTACTGGACAGTAATGCTATGAAAGGTGAGCTATTTTTAAAAATTTTTTTTTGCGGAACTGGGGATTGAACTCCGGCCCTTGCGCTTGCCAGGGAAGTGCTTATTCCACTGAGCCATCTCCCTGGCCCCTAGCTATCTTTTCTTGTGTGTGTGCCAGACATCTTGAACCCAGGGCATCTGGTGTGCAGGAAAGTCCCTACCACTGTGCTCTGCTCCAGCCCTAGGGCTTGAGAAATAGTGTCCCAGTATTCGACAGAGGCAATTTTTCTTTCTTTTGGTCTTTTTGAGACCACTATGCAGTTCAGCTGGCTTTGAATTCACTTTATAGCCCAGGCTGGTTTCAAACTCAAAGGGATCCTCCTGCTTCAGTCTCCCAAGTGCTGAGATTGCAGGTGTGCACCACCACGTCCAGCAACCCAGGATATTTTTATGGCCAAGACCATGCCATAATATTTACCCGAGGAGTCAAAGAAGTGTATCTGCTGTAAGTAGATGGTAGAAGAAAACAAACTCTTAAGCTTATGCATGCATATTCTTCCTGAGCATGTTTATCCTGAGATGTGTCAATTTAAGAAGGCTGCTCGAATTGATTTTATTCTCTTCGACAGGTATCATTATTACTGTTTTATTCAGTCCGTTTGCTTAGTTCTTGCATAGTCACTAATTTCTTTGTTCAAGATTCTTAGGCTGGAGATCTACTTTTAGTTTTTTCTTCTGTTGTGGTATGAGTTGGACCTGGGATCTTGCACAGGCTAGGCATGCATCCTACTGCTGAACTACATCCAAAACGTTCTTTATAGAAAATGTTTAATTTTGAGACAGGGTCTTTCTACACTGCCTTGAACTTGTGACCCTCCTGACTCCACTTCTCAAGATGCTGGCCTTATAGGCACGTCATGACACCTGGTCTTTCCTTCTTGATGTAATCCCCCTTTACGGTGCTTTTTGTAAGGCTCTGTTGACAGAAAACTAAATTTGCTTTCTGAACATATCCCAGGCCACACTTTAAAAATTCATGCAAATTTTGCTTTCTCCTTTAATGTTTTTATTTCAATATAAAAGTAATATTTTAAGTGACATACTAAAGAAGAAAACAAAAATTCCAAACGAGATTATTTCCATCTTTTGGGGTCTTGAATTGTGAACAAATTGCAACATATTACAGCCCTAATTTATCTGCCCATTTTGACTACCAACTTTAGATATCCCACATTTTACAATTCCCAGCAAATTTAGATAAGGCACAATTCACTAAGCAGTATCTATGTGCAACTGTAGCTTTTCAAAGTTCTATGAACCTTCAAAATGCACATATTCCTAAAACGTTTTATTTTAAACATGACTCTGACAAAGATTTCTTATAAGTAATTCTTGCATTAAGTATTCAAGTATGTTAAATAAATTAATTTTTAATTTATTTGGTACAGGGTCTTGCTATGTGAGAACTACGCAGCTGAGACTCATAGTGATCTTCCTTTCTCAGCCTCCCCCATGCTGGGATTACAGTACTGTGCCACCATGCCACCCCACTTATTTGTACTGGACTTCAATTTGACTGGCGGAAGTTTTCGATGGCATGCCATGCAGTACTGGAGATTGAACTGAGTCCTTGTGCTTGCCAGGTAGGCGCTTAGACCTCTGACCTATCTCCATGGCTAATTTTTTGAGTGAACAAATGAATGTATACTTATACTAATTTATGTAAGTTAAAATAGAACAGTTGACTCTACACACCCAGAAAAAAAAATTCTATTTTTGCTAACTCAAGAAAATATAGGAAGAAGTAAAAGCCACCTACAAATTCAAAAAAGAGTTAATATTGTAGTTGGGCATGGTGGCCCATGCCTATCGTCACAGCTGCTCAGGAGGCTGAGGCAAGAGGATCCCAAGCCTGAGTTCAGTCTGGGAAACTTATTCAGATCCTGTCAGAATAAAATAAAAATAACAATAAAGTCAAGGCAGGTGGGGGTATGCCTGTAATCCAAACACTTTTGGAGGCTGGAGTAGGATGATCATAAATTTAAGCTCAGACTGGCCAATTTCATGAGGCCCTGTCTTAAAACAAAACAAAACAGAACAAAAGAGGTCTTGGAATATAGCTCAGTGGTATAGCCCTTACCCAGCATTCATGAGGCTCAATCCCTATACTTCAGTGATACTGGTCGTCATGCCCCAGGGAGTGAACTCTGAGGTTAAGGTAGCCTGGTTTCAGCTCTGGGTTACACTGCCAGGGAGCTGAACTGAGCTGAAGCACTTGTAGGTTGCTAGGAGCAGGAAGCAGGATGGAAAAGGTGGCAGAATCAAGGCCCTTGGTGGGGAGCCACCCCACTTAATGTACTGGACTTCAATTTGACTGGCGGAAGATTTCATATGAACCCATTTTTAGTACTAGGAATCAAACTTGGGACCTTGCACTTGCCTTACCCTGAGCTATATCCGACCTGAGTACCAGATTTTTTGCTTCAAAAGAAGACAAAAAGGCTTGAGAACTATAGAATTCAGACATAGTGTCTGGCATGACTTCCGTATTGTATATATTTAAATCATAACATCTTTTTTGTATCAGTAAAGTTTTGAATTTTTTACCCTGGTAACCTTAAGTTTCTGGGAAGATTTTGAGGAAATTAGATAACTAATTTCCTCAAAGACAGAAAGATGGAAGTATAAAGAGCATATCTTTTAAAACTGCTGTTCTGGTCTGTACACAAGCTGTACTGAAGAAAAAAACAAAAATCCCAAAGGAAATAAAATAGACAACACATCTTTTTCAAATGTCACATTTAATGTTTTCACCACTGTACTTCAAATCTACATTGTACAAAGTGACCAGAAAGTGTGCCACGGTAATTGACCAACCTCTGAGATTGTACCTTTCACACCAGTGTCTTCTCGGGCTCTTTTGATACTAAACACGTTTCTCATTCAAGTGAATTGAAATGCTTCAGTTGGGTTGATTCTCAGGAGCCTCATAAAAAAAAAACAAAGATATTGCACCATCTTTGTTTAGTAATTCATGTTTGTTTCTTTCACAGCAAATAATTACTTCATTGAAGTTAAAACTTCCAAACATAACTTATTAATAGTCTTCAAATTCAGCTCAGATCAATCAAGATGAAAATACTCTGCTAAATACAGATAACTTACAATAACTTTAGCAGTTAATTGTCCATAACACACACCAAAGTTTTTTCCTAGACCAATTTTAAGACGATCCATTAGTACTCCTTGTACAGGTGAAAAGTGATCTTCAATTTTCTTGTCTTTTTATTTTTAATATAAAAGTTGGAAGGGACATTCAAGTTTCAAGTCTCCACATTGAACTTAAAAAAAAAAAATAGTCATCATCAGCATGTGGAGGTAAACAAGCCAAGTTGTGTAACTCCAGGAGGTAGAGGCCTTCAATTTGTATTCATATATACATATGCACAGAAGAATTCAGTGTTCCAACAGAAAAAAGAATTTGTCAAAAGTAATAAGTTATTTACTACTGTGACATTTCAAGACTCCCACAGCTTTGCCTAAGGACACAAACACATTTGACATAATTCCCCATGTGCCTTTTTTTTTTGTGGCTTTAAATTTTTAAAAAATTTGTTTTTGTCTTTTATTTATTATTTTTCACTGTCCAGTGCAGGAAAAGTCTCACAAAATTTCACAGACCTAAAATGTGCAAGCTAGTTCTCTCTCTATACAGCAATGTTAGGATTCTCTTGAAATTAGCCCAGAAATGAATTATTTACACACATAGAAGATGCATGCTTGGGGTTCTTTTATGTAA
>PVKA01005740.1:0-88372 GCA_004027165.1 Ctenomys sociabilis
GATGTTTTGAAAAAGCATGAGATGCATAAAATTTAAACCAAGGGTGATAGAAAAGTGTGGCTACTAAGCTAGGGGAGGGTTAGTTCTGGACCAATCACTGCTCCCTGCATTGAACAGTGCATCTTAGCTTCGGTGAATGAATCCCAGGCAGACAGGTTGGCTTCTCTAACTTAAATATTCAGAAGGTTTGCATGTGGAGAGCACACATGGAAAGCAATACTTGGGTATCTCAGTTACTCTTCTCTCATTGCTGGAACAAATACCTGACATCCAATATGAAGGAAGGGAAGGCTCTCTCTCCCTTTCTTGTGTTCTCTAGAGCATGTAAATTTCACTTTAACAATATATCAAAGGAAGCACAATTATTTAGCTCACAGTTAATGGAGGCTTCTGGCCATACTCAGCTGGCTCCAAGGCAGAGCATCACATGGCAGAGAGCAACCCTTCATGGTGGCAGCAATGAGAAGAGAAAATGGAGGAGGTATCAGCAACAATCAATACAGAGAGGAATTCTGTCTCCCTTAAGTTGTGTTCAGGATATCTGCCCCAGGTTGGGTGCAGCACTCACACCTGTAGTCCCAGCAGTAATAAGACCCATATTCCCAGCCTTGATCATGAATTAATCTCAAACTCAGGCAGTCCCTGACCCATGACTGCCTGAGGCCTTGGGGAGAAAACCAGACACAAACCACAACATTAGGTTACTCAGAACCAACAAGATCTGGTGTTACTTATTTGTTTTGCTACTTCTGATTTGTAGGGTTGGGTAGAAGTAACTAGTTAGTGGAGTAAAACTTCTGAAGCTGTATTGGCAGAGACTGGATGACAAGCAAGATGTGATTGGATTTTCTAATTGTTCTTCCTTCAACATATTGTTAAAGTGAAATTTACATGCTCTAGAGAAAGCAAGAAAAGGAGAAAAGGCCTCATCACACTGTCACCATTTTTTTTTTTCAATTTTACTTACCTGTTTTGGACCTGAAAAATCTCTTTCGAGGCACTGACCAGATGTCATGCCAGTCTCAGCAGGAATCTACTACCCAAATGTAGTGGCTGTGAAGGAGGTGGTTTGAATCTGTGTGTACATAGTTATTCGAATCACTAGACTATTAGCAAGTGGTTCTAACTGAATAGTAAAAAGATGTGTGGGGATAGCTCTGTGAAAGTGTTTTACGTTGGGTTTCTATCAGAGCATAACTGATAATGGAATGTGCTGGATCAAAGATAACCAGCAAAGATTAAAAATCAATTCAAATTTGAGCAGACAGTTAAGAAAAAGATGAGAAAAATAGAATCCACATTGAAAGAATTGTCTGGACAAATTCCCTACTGTTGACTAAGCTAGGAGACAACTTCAAGGGATTTCAGGACACCCTAAGAGAGCAGAAAAGAGCAACTAGCTGGTGATGTTTCCAGAAACAATTTTATTTGAATCCAAGGCTTTGGAGTAGCCATCAAAGGGGTCTTGCTGTGGAAAAGCCTCCTCTTGAATGGTTTCAAGAGTTAGGGGAAACGCAGCAGTCCAGTTAGTGGGGTAAAACTTCTGAAACCATATTGACTTTTTGCAATTTTGCTTACTTGTTTTGGAATGAAGTAATTTTCATAAGTAATATTTCCCAAGTGTATGATAATTCAAACAACTGAGACAGAATTTTTAAGAAGAGTCCTTTTTAATGGTACTATATAAAGAGGAAAATTCCTCACATAGATTTTGTAGACATAGTAAATCCTCAAGACCTTTTTCTTTAAGGAATGAGTCTGGCTTTCTTTACTTTATATAGATTTTTATCTCCTTGTAGTCAACTTTCAGCTACTTCCACACACCCCTACAAATCAGAAGTAGCAAGCTCTTTGCTGCCATTATCAATGACAACTTGATTTTGAAAAATCTTAACCAAGGAACATATTTTATAATTTCAAATTAGTAGTATTATTCAAGCTCACTGATCATGTATATCTATTCCATGCAAACTAGGTCCACAACTAAAATTAAAATGAGACCTAGACTTTTTCAAGATTATAGTCGACCAAAGACCAAGCATAAGGCAAATTGTTATTAACTATGACATCATGGAGGTCAACAAAAGAGAGCGTTTAACTTTACTCAAGAATGCGGTGCAAAAATGTATAGAATTTTCACATTTCAAATGCTTAAAAAATGTAATTTAAGTTCTAAAATATGTTTTGAAGTTTATTGAAGAAAAAATGTATATCTTAAAGCAAAATTTGAGTTACAAAATAACAGAGGAACTTGGGAGTCAGACTTGATGACATCCACTCTCTGAAAGGACTGGAAATGGGCTCCCTCATGAACGTGCTCACTAACAGTTGTCCTCATTGAAGGCAGCTTAGTGTAGAGCCGCATAATGATTGCATGTGATTCGGTCTTATGTACAGCAGCTGCCTATGTACTCACATCTATACACCTATCTGTATTGTAAATGTCCTTTGTGAAAAAGAAAGTAATTCTTTTCAATGAAACAATACTGTCCTCTGCCCTGATAGAGAAGGAAAGGAAAGAGAGATGGAAGGGGGAAATGAGAATATCAACCAAAGAGACAACTTGGAAACACGATGTATTTTGTTCTCTGTCAACCTACTGATTCTGCAAGGGAGAAACAGCTGCTGGATTTTTAAGTAGATAAGTCTCAAAGGAGGAAAACAAATCCATGTGTTTCTGCATTTCAATGAGGGAAGGTGGAAGAGCAAGCTCAGAGGAACATGCCAGGTTCCACACTAAGACGGACAAGCCAGGTTCCACAGCGTGACAATTTTCTATCTCAAAATGTGCAGTTCCATCCCTCCTAATACACAAAACCTTGTTAGCTGACTTTCAAAACGATGGTGCCCCTCTACCATTTAATGGATTTTTTTCTCTCTTTTGGTAAGGGAATGGGTACCCACTGAATGACCTTACTCTATTAGGGTACAAGAATTTACCCTGAAAACTGTCAGGGTAACTCTCAGTTAAAGAGTTCAAATCCAGCAAATGGATTAAGCAACTGATAGAAAATAACATATAGCTGTTGTAAACTTACTAGCCTATGTTACTACGTCAGCACTCAGTCCTGATAAGGCTGATTTGAACAACCATTGTTGTGACCCAGAAGAGCACCGTAGTCCAGAAGCCAAAATAGCATGGACTCAAAAGCCCCCACTTGGACCAGTTCCGGGCACAGTGCACCTGACTTCTACACTTGATTGAAAGCTGTTGGAGTGTGTGTCATTCTCGAGGGGGAAATTTTACTTTTAGATTTATTTTTTAGAAAAAAAAAGTCAAACAACTGCTTTTGGTTTAAATAGCTTATTCTTGCTGAAAATCATGGCAATCCAAAGACACTTTTCTATCAAGGTTTGTCTCCACTCATTATAGCTTGAGGAAGCGGCTGCCAGATTTTGTGATTCAAAAGAGATAAGAGCCCTTGCTGGTTCACCTGGTGTTGCCACTGAGGGGCTTACAGCGTGGAGCAAAGGCTCTGCTTAGGAAGAGAAGATATGCAAAGTAGACAAAAGGGAAATGCCAGGTATTTAATTTCAAAACACAGTGGTATGGGCTTGAGGAAGAAAGGAGAAAGCAATTCATAACTAATATCACAATAGTGCCCTTAAAGGTAGAATTTGTCAGTTATTTTTGAGTTTCACAGACTCAAGTGTTTTAATGGGTTTTTCAGAAGAATACTTTTTTTTGGTAGAATTGGGGATTGAACTCAGGCTCTTGCATTTGCCAGGGAAGTGCTTATTCTACTGAGCCATCTCCTTGGCCCCAGAATAAAAGATTTTAAACACTTTATCACCTTTATTCTAATACTTAGGACTGAAAGTGATGTGCTGTCCAAATTTGAAAAACTGCTCTCTGTTTCTTTAAAAAAATTTCTGCCTGAAAGTGTTAGATATACCTCGATCCCACAAGTTACTTTGACCCAACCATAGAGTGCATCATACAATGTCCAGATGAAACTAAATGTGCCTCTCTCCTGAAAGCGTATCAGTGCCTTTTTAGTGGAGATGTTTAAAATCATTCTTATGTCACTCAAAACATAGTATGTAACAGTTACCTATGGATCCTCTCCGGTGGCTCAAAACACCAGGACTTCACTCTCCTGGCCTCTCTTCAAGTTAGTGTCCCATACCTTTTACAACACCCCCCACGCTCCTATGTGGAGTGAGAGAGTGCTTTGCAAGACCACCTTTCCAGGTATTTTCAGGTAGTTGCTTCCTTTACTGTAAAGAGCACTTGGTTTGTGCTATCATTTGTCCACTTTACCTTTCTTTTCTCTTCCTTTCTCTTTCTCTTTTTCTTGTCTCTTTCTTCCTTTCCTTCTCTTTTTTCCTTTCTTTCTCTTTTTTCCTTTCTTTATTCCTTGTTTCTTCTTTCCTTGCCCTCTTTCTCTTTTCCTTTCTTCTTCCCTTCCTCCCTCCATGCCTACCTTTCTTTCTTTCTTTCTTTCTTTCTTTCTTTCTTTCTTTCTTTCTTTCTTCCTTCCTTCCTTCCTTCCTCTCTTTCTTTCTTCCTCTCTTTCTTTCTTTTTCTTTCTTTCTCTCTTTCTTTCTTCCTTCCTCTTTCTTTCTTCCTCTCTTTCTTTCTTCCTCTCTTTCTCTCTCTCTTTCTTTGTTTCTTTCTTTCTTTCTTTCTTTCTTTCTTCCTTTCTTTCTTTCTTCCTCTCTTTCTCTGTCTGCATTACATATACATGAGATCTTGTGCTGCTTCAGTTCCTATCTCTGGCTTAGTTCATAACATGGTGATCTCTAGCCCCAACAGAAGAGTCACAGAGGATAAGAGTTCAACTTCTTTTCTGCCCACACAAGACTACACTGTTGTATAAGTGCACCTCATTTTCTTCACCCACTCATGAGGTGATGGAAACTTGGATCATTCCCATTGCTTGGCTGGTGTGACAGTGCTGCTGTGAACCTGGGGGCAGCTGTCTCTGATGCTGAGTCATAAAACTGTTTTAATATCTTAGAGATTTGCAGACTGTCTTCTGTAAGTACCTTGCTAATTTACATCCCCACCAACATGTAGGGTATCACCTTTGTGTTTTATGATAGTATTTTTATATTAATGAAACTTGATATCTCATTATGGATTGGATTGGTGTATCCCTGCTGAACCAGTGATATCTAATTTTTCACTATCTTTTGGCCATTTGCATATTTTCCTTTTGGAAATGTTTACTTAGATCTATTGCCCAAATTACATTTGATAAATGCTGTTTGACATTGAATTGAGTTCCTTATATGTCCTGGATATTAATCAGAACTGTGCTTTGCAAATATTTTCTCCATCCTGATTATCATTTCTTTTGCAGTGCAGAGCATTTTAGTACTGTCTTTTTCACTGTTATTTTTTCAGTATGGAGGATTGACCCTATGTGCATTATAGCTCTGAGATACAGATGGGCCCTCTTGGTACTTGGGCATTGAGAAGAGTCTTGGAACAGCTTTGGCTGGGCTCAAACCTGTGAGGTCCCGTGCTGGGATTCCAGGCACGCACTACCACACCTGGCCCTGTTGATCTGTTTTCTACATTGATCCCTGTGTCCTTTGAGCTTTCTATAATCCATTCTTGACCACATCAGTGTTCTGAGGTATTTACCCTATATTTTCTTTGGTAGTTTCATGGTTCCAGATCCCATATTTGGATCTCTAATTCACTTGCAGTCCATTTGTTAACTGGTGAGAGACACAGGTCTAAGTCGATTTTCCTGCATGCAGACGTCCGACTTTTCAAGCATCATTTATGGAAAAGACCGCCCAGTCCCCAGTGTGTGTTCTTAACCCTTGTGTCAAGATTTATTTGGCTGTAAGCTTGTGGATTTGCCTCCAGGATCTTTATTCTGTTCCACTCGTCTATTTGTCTGCTTTTCTGCCAATGCAATGGTGTTTCACTCACTAAATGTTTGGAACGCATTCTGAAGTCCAAGTGTGTTATGCCTAATGCTTTTTCAAAAAACAAAACAGTCATGCCTATATATATAGGCTTTTGTGGTTATACAGGAATTTTAGGACTTTTTTTTCATTCTGCAAATAATATCAATAGTATTTAAATAGAAGATTTGTTGAATCTGTGTATTGTTTTTCCAGATTATAAACACTTAATAATATTGATTTTTGAAATCCACAGATACAGTAAATATCTTTTATCTGCATTGGATCCTTTTATATTCAGCCACTAGCACTTATATATATTTTCTCAAATATTTTTTTTTTTTTTTGCTTTTACTTTAGGGAAGGGTCTAGAGAGTGTTGAGGGTCTTACTACCAGATCGGACTGGTAGTGATTCTCCTGTTTACAGCCTCCTAAGAGCTGGGATTACAGGCGTGTACCACATACCCAATCTCAATTGCCATCTCAGTGTGCCCTAGGGGCAAGGCTGGCACAGCAGGCCCAGATGCAACCCCCAGCCCCTGTACCTGCTTGCAGGTGCTTTACTCTGCTGAGCTATTTGGTCAGTCCTATTTTCTCAAATACTAAACAAAATAACTATTGAAAAATATTGTACAGATAAGGTAGAACTTCCATTTGTAGAAGATCAAAACACCAAAATACGTTGAAACTTAATGCATTAGTGGTAAATACACAAAAATACAAGCAATTGAAATGCATTATGACAAGAATCATGGGAGAAAATGATTGAGGAATGCATGCACATAGCAAACCATACCACACAGACACATGGACCTGGGGCCTGAAGAACAGTCAGGGCTACTCCCTATGAGAGAGAAAAGGTGAGCATGTTCTTCATGAAGGGGACTCTCAATTGTAATGGGATACGAGGCATTTGAGGATGAAAATGCTCTATCACTTGGTTACATATTTGGAAAGGTCTTCAAGGGAACAATGCAGGAGATGGACTTTGGGGTCACCTAATAAGGAAACTTAACTGAAGCTTTAGCAGAGTTGCATTCCTGCCAAGGAAAGCAGGTCACTGCGGCTGAGATTTGTGAGGTCTTTGGGCAAACGTGGGAGGAAAAGACAGAGAAATAGTGCAGAGGTCACAAGCATGCAGCACGTTCAGAAGAGCTGTATGTGTCATCCTCAAATACTTGTAGTAATGTGGGGCCACAGGAACCACTTCCACAGGGAGGTGACATGGTAAGTTCTGTGTCTTGGGAAGCTATGTCACTTGATGAAGTGCAGGACACAAATGACAAGGGACAACGGGTTGCAGGCCTTTTGTCTGCTCATTACTCTTCTTCCACACTCAGGTGAAGCACATTTTCTTTGCTTTCTGCTTGGGGGAGAAATGGCACTAAGCCTTAGTTGGGTGCTGGCAGGCACTAACCACTGTGTGGTTTTCCCATGGTGGGTTTCCAGATGGTGGTCACCTTGTTACACCCAGCTGACCTGAAAGCCAGTGCCTGTGGTGCTGGGTACAGTAGGCAAGTGGCTTCTTGTGCTACTGAGAAGCTCATCCATTCTTTGCTACAGCCAAATGCAGGGCTAGTGGCCAGCGAGCTGCTGAGCAGGTCCACTGTCACAGAGCTGCCAATCACAGAGGAGTCCCCATTGCTCCCTAGATGCTTTCTTCAGGGGTGGCTGCAGGCAAGAGCTCCTCTGATTGCAGGGATGGAGACACCTGCAACTACCAATCTCAGTCCAGTGGGAACAGATGGGCTAACGATTACAGAGTAGAACTGAAAAGAGCACGAGAAAGCGATCAGCTCTTGATAGGATTTTGTGCTCCCATTCAATCTCTTCAAAGAGCAGCCCCACCCAACTTCAGAGTTGAAGCCACATAGTCATCACAGTTTGAGCATGAAAGTGATGTGGGCTTTTTGCTTCCTTCCCTGACCTTAACAACAAGAGTCCTTAGCCCCCTCATCGAAGGTGACTGTGCTCCTGAGCCTGTGTCAGCCCCTCCACTCCTTACACCTCAGGCTGTGCCCATAGAAGGAGGACCATGTAACCATGGGGCTCAGATACCTGGGGCAAACTGATTCCTGGAATCCCTACATTTTCCTAACAAGCCCACGCTGGCCTGCTGGAGCCACCTGAGGCTACCTGCCTCACATTCTTGTTTGGACTGGCCCAGATGACCTAAGCCCAGAGCAGACCAACACGGCTGAGCTTAGCCTGTGTACTCTCAAAGTAAAGTAGATTGTAGAGCTGTGTGTAGACTGCTGAGGTCACATGACCATTTCTGGAGCAGCACTATTATGATAACACAGGCTTGGTACAACTTGGCAGAATGTTATGCCTTTTGTTGAACAAATCTGACATTTTCACACAACTAAGTGAAACCTTTGTACAACTAAGAAGAAGGCAATTTAGTAGTTTGTTTGAGAATTGACAATAATTTAGGATTAAAAACAAGTGGAGAACCTAAGACTTATCTGAAATAAAACAGGCTTAAAAAATTCTAGATAGTAATGGAGAAAATATACAATCCAATTGAGTTAGTCAGTGAGAAATTGGAAGGATTAAAAATGGAGCTAATATTTCATTTGGAAGATTCAGGTATTTGTGAACTAGAATGGAGAATAAAAAAGCCAAGAAGGGGCTGAGAAAAAAATTTTTTTTTCCGGAACCAGGGATCAAACTCAAGCCCTTGCACTTGCCAGGGAAGTGCTTATTCCACTGAGCCATCTCCCCAGCCCTGAGAAAACATACTTAAATGATATTTTAAAAATAGTTTTGAAAAGCACACACACACACGTGTGTGTACCCACAAATGCACTCTGAAGCAGGGTTCCCTATGCTTTTTCTCATTCCTTCCTTCCAGGCTTATTTTACCACCTTGTTTTTGCTATTTTTTACTATGGGTAGAACAGGATCTCAGATTTGGCTCCAGGGATTTTGATAATATGGGTACACAGACACGGAACTCATCAAAAATAAAATAGAGTGGAAAACAGTTAAGAATGTATAACACCACATTATCAGAGATAGAGACATAATCAGCTCTACCTTCAAAGACTTTCCCCAGCGATGTCTGAGGTGAGAATCTCAGTTCTCTCTCTGACTAAGAAATATATGACCAGCTAGGCAGAAGACACAATCTGTGGCACAGTGCAGAGTTGTCAAAGTGCATGGAGTACAGAGAAATTTCCACAACACGAGCTCCACAGAGCGCAACATCCACAGTCACCAGGGTGGGAATCAGCAGTGGTTTTCTGTTCTAGCAAGACTGGAATCTCTCCAGTAGAGAAGTGGAACGCAAAGGACATTTTTCCAAGGACACAATGGAGGATTTTTGTTAGAAATACAGTCCAAGGACTGGGGGCTGGGGACGAGGTTCCACTGAGACCAGGGAACAAGAGGATCCACATAGTTGGCTTTCCAGGCCTTGGTCATTGCTGTGAAAAGTCCCACAGTGTTTTCCATATCTGTGTGGCACCTGCAGACACCTTTTCTTATTACTTTATCAATTTGCTTCCAAACTCACACCTGTGTATCTATAGTAAAAGTTCTGTGCCAGTCCTAGAAGACAGAGCTATCTTTGCATGACATATTCTTAAATGGCATTAAAAATGATTGCAAGCATATCTAGTGCTAGTAAACTACTTGGAAGCCTGTGTCCTCAGTCATCAGAAGTAAGAGAAAAGAGAACAGAGCAGAAACACGGAAGGATCGTGTTCACTAATACCTGATAACTGATTAGGTGATAAAGAGAGAAAGCCACTTAAGTTTCTAGCCACCTTTATTTAAGCAGTTTGTTCAATGAGAAAGAGGTAAGCTCACTCCATTTGATAGAATTATCTACATTTTATAGATTAGAAGCAGCAGATAAGATCTAGCAGGGTGGTTCAGCTTTCTCAATTCAGCAGTTTTCCTAAAGATGTAGCTGTCTAAAATGGAGAAAGATTTAAAACCAGCATGAGCAAGGCAATATTTACTGGGCCCCGGAGTTTGATGACATGTGATGGCATGAGATCCAGGAATGGAGAAATGACAACATTTTCCTCTCATAATCAAAACTATCCATTCCCCTGTCACATCAGTATTCTTGTGAAGTTGTCCTTAAAGAATGTCAGTAAATTGTGTAATCAATGACTATGAGGAGCTGGATGGGAGTTGACACCACAAAGTAGAACTCGGGGTACCTACGCAGGGAGTGCAGTGCACTGTGTCAGGTACTCGTACCTCTGTGATCCGGGGTGTGCAGATGCCCTGTGCACCCTGATGCACACAGCCCCAGGACCCCCACCTTCACAAGCAGTTCTTCACCCCTAATGCAGAAAGTCAGCAAGTCAGGTAGACATGTAGTGCTGTGAATGGCTGTGAGTATCTGGAGAAATAAATGGAGCAGGAAGGTAGTTGAGAGTGTAGCTTGTCCTAAGGTGGACACCAAAGTTCTCCTGAGAGCTCTATATTTGTGACAATAATCTGAGTTACATGTGTCATAAGATAACTAAATCACTGTCACAGAAGAAATAGCCCCAGGAGAGACCAGAGGTTTCTGACACTGTTGGAAGGGTGTTCAGCGGGAGGCAGCACAGAGCAGCATCTGGAAGGCTGCACCAGCAGTGACAGGAAGGAAGCCGGAGCCGGCCTGCGATGATATGGTCTTTCATGCCATCATTCTGGGAAGCTGCAGTTCAGTGTGAAGGCCCTGAGTTTGATCCCTGGATACTGCAGAGCAAAAATCAGAAGCAGGAAAAACTAACCGCGGAGAATGAAGGCTGCCTCACTGACTTTCGTCCTGATGCCGGAACTGTGGTGGGCAGCGGAGCAGCTCCCTGCTTGTTGAGGGAAGCCAGGAAGGGTTCAGCCGCAAGGAGCACAGCGTGGGAGGGAGGGAAGGGAGCTCTCGACACAGCCCTGGGGTACAGCACAGAGTGTCTTTCTGCAGCTAACTCCAGCCCAGGCCGCACCACATTCAAGGGGATTGCCATTCCAACCTGGCTTCCATGCGTGACCTTTGTGGGTCAATTCCCATGTTTTTCTTCCTGGAAATAAAGCCTTCAGGGGGCCAGGGAGATGGCTCAGTAGAATAAGCAAGGGTCTGAGTTCAATACCCAGTTCCGCCCCTGCCCCCCCCAAAAAGAAAGAAAGAAAGAAAGCCTTCATTTGATCACGTGCACAGCCCCCCACTACACTCTTCATGGGAGCTCTAAAACGCATCGTAAATATATTGCCAGAGATGTCACTGAAGAATATTCTTGTTTTTAGTAAAGTACTAAGTTTTGGTTTATAGAAACCAATTGCTCATTTGAAAAGAATTTTATGAAAGTGTAAGTATACATACAATGAATATCATTGTTCAGAAGAGGAAAATTACTTGCAAATAGGTATTATTGAAATGAATTTGTTCTTTTTCTCACTGTTTGTAAAAATTAGAGGATGCTCATGAAACTGAAAGCAAACCAGCTTAAATTTCAGCAAAATCCAAGAAACCACCCCTAGTGCTTATTGATTTTCCAGTGTTGGCTTTGCCCAAACTAGCACATAAATGGAAAAAACAAAGATGCACACTTGTGCACAGCCCTGAATCCTCAGAAAGAAACCAAGGGGCTTGCACCTATGCCCACCTAGACCCCCAAAATTGTTCATACAACATGGTCCTGAGATCATGGCAAACTTTGTTGAGCATTGTTGAGTTCTTTGAATTGCTCTCTAGCAGAAAGAGACACCCATTCCCTGAGCTCATCTTTGTTATATCAACTGTTGAGTAAAAATTGACCATGGTAGTGGGGAAGGCCTGGGATATGAGTTTCGTCCATTGGCATAAAAGGCCCCTTCCTGTATGCAGATTTATAAATTAAAGTTGACCAATGCATTCTTCCTAGATTTAGTGACTTTTTTATTCTATGGCCAAGGAAAATATTTCAAGATATTTATCTTTCATTTGTTGAAAACCATTTTCAGAGCAATGGTTTAGACTGGAAGAGACAGACAGAAGTCTCAAATGCAAGTCTTACTTTCCAGAAGTTTCTGTTGTAGTACAAATCAAAACCTAAAGGTAGTGTATTATGATATTATGACTATATGTCAGCAAGGGCACATCCAAGCTGTAGCACCTCATAGAAGAAAGCAACTCAGCTCTGACAATGCCTAGATGAGCTTCCCACAGGTGGTGATGGCTTAATGAGACATTCAGCATGAGAATTACCGCATAGTGTATAGAAGCTAGGCCTACTAACCTTTGAGAAGGCACTGTCAAAGGCATCCATGGCAAGCCATGTTGGTGGACAGAAATGAGTCCTATAAGAAGATGGTACTCAGGGACAAGAGACCAAAGAGCTCATGTCTTTTGAGTATAACTCTGAATTTACAATTAGATGTTTTGGAAAAACAAATGAGTGGAGGTTTGTAAATAGGACAATTAAATTCTATATTTATAAAGTGTTATGTGCCAATGTGCAGGAAATATTTCCATTATGAACAAGTAACATTGAAGAGTTTAGCGAAAAATATAGGCTATTTATTTAAACATGTTCAAAACATGATCATTTATTATCTTTGAGTTTTAACAGTTGGGCACTTCTCTCTGAAAATGGTCATAAATTTATAACATGAATGATCATCAGATAAAGTTTATAAAGCATGGGGGTATAGTAGATGTTCCATACACATTTCAGCACTGGTGAGTTTTATTCCTGGTGTCAATTCTGGCATATTTTAAACACAGTACTCCTTATGATTTTATTTTTACTTTTAACTTCCATAAGTGTATGTTCAATTTTTTTCATGAAAACTATTCATTCTAAAAGTTCTATAAGGAAATATTAGGGATTGAACAATATGATTAATAAAAAATAAAAGTGATGTCAATTCACATAGAAAAACGTTTTTCAACTAGAATGCTGAATTCTACATTTATAAGTAATGTACTCATTGATTTCAGAAGTAAAGAATAGCCAGAGATATAAAACTGGGTTCAACCTTACCTTTCTACTGTAAACATGCCCTTTAACCCCACAGTAGCCAGCAGGGCTCTCAGTCCCCTTCCCCAGAGGATGCATGATGCAATCTATGCTTGCCCACTTGGTGCTATCAATAGTAAGGTGTGCACACACATGCAAAAAGGGGAAAAATGAGATTTTTACCCATTTTGCATGTGTTTACCCAAGCCTCACTGAAGGTCCAATAGACCCACACTCTAGGATTTTTGAATTTTTTTTCTGGTAGAAGTAACTCAATTGAGCACAATGGTGTATGACAAACTAGATTTGCAAGTTTTGGAGGAGGTTAAAAGTGAATCATCAAATGAATCATGCATGGATCACGAAGCTGATCTATTATGGTAAAATCCATGTTTCCAGAAGAGTGGACTGTGTGGGCGGTGGTGCTGACGACTTGGCTTTGGCTGTGTGAGCCACATTCCTATGACAGTGAGACGGAGCAAGAATCAGCTGATAAAGACATGGGCATGCAGACCTCCTGGATTCCAGCAGTGAGGAAGCCAAGAGGAGTGCATATCTAAGGTGTCCAAATGTTGTGAAATGGCCACACACCCAAAAGGGTGATCCAGTGCTAGACAGAGTCTAAAGATATAGTAAGGGTCTTGGCAGGACTGAAAGACCCTGGACTGGAAGTCAGCACTACTCTCAGGGCTGGAAATGGTAACAGCTGAAATGCTGCAATGTGCCATGAAATGCACAAAGGCTGCAAAGCAAGTAAATTGCTCATTAGGCACTGACAGCCATATTGAAAACTATATTGACCACAACATCTCGCTAGCTGAACTGAACACATTCATAGGTCTGTACTTAGCACAGATTTCTCATGGTGATTGCAGGAATATAAAAGACTTAATGAAAAGCAATGGATTACAATAGTCATAAAAATGTTTGCCCCTATACATGTGAAGACTTTTTTGTAATGTATTTGGTACAGACTTTCATTACACAGATTGGACTCGTAGTGATCCTCCTGTTTTCAGCCTTCCCACTGCTGGGATTACAGGCATGTGCCACCATGCCCTATCTCAAGAGCCAGCTCAGTGAGCCTGCTGGTGGAGCATGTGGTGCTGGGGATTAAAACTTAGTCCCTGCACTTGTCTAAGCAGGCACTTAGGCCACTGAGCTATCTCACCCAACCTAGGTGTGAAGACTTGCTATGCTTTCAATTTATACATTTATCCTAGTACTCAGCCACCAGGTCCTTATGTGTACAGTAACAAACCACATGATGCTGGGAATAGTTGTCCCCCATTGCCCAAACTATTCTGAATGTGGCATTTGATGACTGTTTTGCCAACTTCTAAATGATGCTACATTTGATAACAGAGAACAGGTTGACCAGCTCAGCACCTGTACACAGGAAAACAGTTAAAATTCCAAATGAAATATTTTTATTTCCAAATAGAGGATTGCATAGTATAATCGCTGGATATCAGCAAGATACAACATTGGCCTCATATATGGCAAAGAGAAATAAACTGGTGCTGCTGATGTCAACATTTGACTGTGGTTGAAATATTGATAGGAAAATCTCAACAGAATAGAAGAAACTTTCTCAGCAAAAATAGCAACAGAGTAGATGTTGTTGATGAGTTATGTAGAAACTAGGATGTCACTTGAAACACAGAGCTTTGGACAATGGTTGTGTTTTACTTAATCCTAAACACGTGTGGCATAAATAGCTTGGTTGTTTCCAAAAAACATACCAAGTACAAAATATTATGGAGAAATCTCCTTAGAGGATTGGCACTGGAGTTTGTAAGAGATCGTTTTCAGCAGAGGAAATATAAAATGTCTCTGCCTGGGGAAGTAGGCAAAATAAAGTTATGGACCCCCTTGCTGAGTGGACACAGGCAGGTGCAGCATCACAAAGCCCTCCTGTGACAATGAGAACACTGAAAAGATGTCAACTGTACTGGCCAGGAAAGGATCAGAAAACACAGCGTACATGCTATCAGTGTAAGCAATACTTGTGCATGAAACATGCAATTACCATGTGTGAGGATGCCCTTGGGTGTGACAGTTGAAACAAAGCTTATTTTTGTGCTAGAGCTCTATTGATGTCTTAATTATAGTTCATATAGGAATTTATTTCTGATGTTATCTTTTAAGTTTTGTTAGCAAGTATATAAATGATATGAAAATGTTGATATTCTAAACTCAATATATATTAGAAACAATACTTTATTTTATTAATATTTTATTATTCTATTAACATACTACACTCTGTGTAGTATAATAAGAACCTCTTGACAAGCAGCAGGACCACTGAGATGTCAAGTATGTTCTACAAAAGGGCCAGGAAAGTCAAAAGCATGTGCAGTGAGTGTGAGGGGAACAAGCATGTGTGGTGTGTGCTGCTGCCCCACACGCAGATGCCTCAGTGGCTCGACTAAAGATGATTTGGTAAAGTGCTTTTGGAATTTCCCTTTTTCTTTTGTGGGACTGGGGATTGAACTCAGGACCCTGTGCTTGCCAGGCAAGTGCATATCTACTGAGCTATCTCCTCGGGCCCAATTGGTATTTTCATATAAGAACTTATGTGTGTTGTTCTTTTTTAGAGTTAATGTACCATAAAAAAATGATGTTGAAATTTTGGGTGCTTATTATAACCACTCAATAAACACTAAAAACTCAATGCTTTATTTTTGCATCAGGGACTCACTGATTAGTATAATAAAATTTATAAACTCAGAATGAATAATTCATCATTCAGACAAAAACGTGTTTCTTCACCTCAATGACAAAGTTAATCTGATGCTCCAGGCTCGGTGTGACCCTGGACAGATGTTTAGTGCCCAGTGTAGAAGCCCATGTATGAGGCTCAGAACATCTGTAGGTTAATCTCACTTTAGAACATAAAGTGAAGTGAGCACTTCTACATTGTTTGTCAGAATGTAAACCAGTATAACAGCTATTGAAATCATTATGTAGATTCCTCAAAAATCAGACCATAGAAATTCCATTCGGCCCAGCAGCCTCATAGGTAGCCTTCCCAAAAGAGGGAAGGATCTCTAATTACAGTGACCTGCACATGCACAACTCATACTAGCTCTGTTTTGGATGCAGGCTCCATCTCTATCAACAGAGAGCCGGGTAAGGAAAGTGTGGCCCTGCCACACAGCAATGCATCACACTTCTTTAAAGGAGGACACATTTGAGGAATCTGTGGGAAAATGGACATACCTTGAGATTGTAATGGTATGAATCAGATACATAAGCTTAAATAGTGGTTGTTTGTTTTCTTTGAGAAGCTCAAAATATAAATAAATAGTGAAATGAAAGGTGCATAATGGCAAACAGCAAGATAGATCTGCAAATGGCACTGGAATGAAGCGATGGAGAAGGAGGTGGGGAAGGGCTTGGAGTGGGAAAAAGAAATAAGATGTGCTCTGTGCATGCACCAGCCCCAGGAGAAATGCAATCCTTACGGACTGAAAACACATACTAATGAAAAATTTTAAAGTCTATGTCATTATACCAATATAGTATTATTTAAAAGATATGCTCTTAAAGGATGTATTATTCTAGTGATGCTGGTACTTTATATACTGTATTTTACTTCTCTTCCAGTTGCTATACGTCCTTTCCACTTTTCATAGTTATAAGTATGTGTTATATTTTTACTATAAATATGTAATGGTAACTTACACATGCATGCACACACCTCTTACTGTTGGGGTGTTTATCTCAGATAAGCATGAATGCCATCATTAAGAACACTGCCAGTTCCCTCTTACCCCAGGGTTCAGACACACTGCATGCAGGTGACACCTGCTGTGCGACAACCTGCTAGGGTCATGGGGGACAGGATGAGACCCGTCCACCCTCACTCCCACCCACCCCCCACAGGCCCTTCCACTGTGGGGACAGCACAGGTCATCTAACAGCTTCTGATTAGCAAACTCAAATGAAGCGCTTCCTCGGCCCACTCAGCACTAGAAGCAGAGGGCCCAAGGACCACGCTACAAAGAGGGTCAGGCTAACCTCTGTGTAGTGCACACTCGGCAGACTGGGGTGGGAGTTCAGCCTCCACTTGAAGCTAAGAAAGACAGCTTGTATCATTTCTAAAGAATAAACCAAGGCTGGAAGAAATGGATTGACATGCAGTCACAAAGGATCTCCTACGTCAGACAAGAAATGCTGGCTGTCTTAAAGGAAAATGTTGTTATTCATGTATACAGGAATGCATATTTTCTCTTTTAAACACTCTGTGAATACTTACTATTCATATATGTTACATTTTCTGCTTAGAACTCCCAAGACTGAGGGGGACATTTGGAGAGACACAAAATACAACATTCTACTAATTAACTACGTAATATCTCGCATCTGTTCCTCCTAAACTGGGTCTAGTTCTAAGAAAACCTTCCTGCCAAGTTCTATAGGCCCTACTTTTCCTGTTAAATGTCTGCATTTATACAGCAGAAAGTGATAAAATTCAGTGGAAAACTGAAATGATAATTTAAGCTTATTGTTTTGTCAATCACTACTGCATAGCGATAGATATCACCATGTTGGATTCTTGTTCTCCAAAAATTTCAATTTTCTTGTTCAATAGCATTTTCCTATGCTTTCTTTCATTATGTTTTACTATGTGTACTATATTACTACATGTTCACATGATATGCATACACACACATGTAATCAGGGGACAGTGGAGCAGGATGGAAAGGTGCTGTAAGGAGGGGCAGTGGGCCACGCCCCAGGTCTGCTCCTTTTGTTTACCTTATTGATAAAACAAAAGTATGCATATTGTTGTGAAATTAAACTTGCTGTCTGTACCAACTTCTCAAAATAAGATTTGTTACATGAGAGCTGCTCAGTAAGTCCTGGCTGCTGTGTGTTATCTTAGTTAAACATGGTTTACCCTCAAGCACATTAGACATTGTGATTTAGAAGTAAATTATTGACTGAGGAATTTTTCAAATAAAATATCTCCTTTTGTCTCTCTTTCTGTCTCTTAGTCTCTCTCTCTCTCTCTCTCTCTCTCTCTCTCTCTCTCTGTCTCTCTCTCTCTCTGTTCTGTGTTTGTTTTGGTACTGGTGATTGAACTCAGAAACTAGCCTTGCCAGGCAGGCGTTTATGCTGATGAGCTGTCTTTCTGGCCTTACAAAGTCTCCTTAGTAAATAAAAAGTTATTGTTCCATTTGTTACACACTTTACCTTAAGAATTTGATCATTAGAAACTAAACTTCTCTTTTCTCATTAATATGTGACATCTGTCTAGAGAAGAACTTCATAGGCTGTTTTCAAAGTAAATATATGTATATATGCTTAATTTAAATTGAGACAGCTGCTACAAAATACATCAGGCATGAGGCTTATTCACCAGATCTTGCCCGTGAAACTCTTCTGGCTTTCCCCCAAAGTCAAAATGGCAATGAAAGGGGGACGTGTTGCACTAACTCAGGTCACCCAGGCAGCCAGGGCAGCAAACCCAGCTAAGGACTTACACAAGCAGACTTCCAGGACTGCTTTAGAAAGAGGCTGCAATGACAGGAAAAATCTGTGTGATACCAGAGGCAGGATTTTGAGGAGCATTAGTGGCAATATGTCTTTTACTGTAATACTTTTTCAAATTAAATATTCACTGTACTTTTTATCATACTTTGCAGCTCAGGGTTTGATGCCCAGTACCAGAAGAACAAAAGAAAAGAAGTAAAGAAAGGTGGGAGTGGGAGGGAAGGAACGAAAGAAGGAAGAAGACAGGGAAGAAGGTAATAAGGAGAGAGGCAGGGGGAAGAGAAGAGGAGAGAAGGGACAAGAGGGGAGCCCAAGTTGGCGCCAGCTTCGATTGGGGGAGCTGAAGGGCAGAACCGTTTCAGGAAGGCACAGCACCAGGCAAGTCAAGGAGGCGAAAGCAAAGGATCCGATGAAGTCGCATTACACCAAGGGCTCCGCCGTGCTCTCGCGAGGAGCCTGCAGGCATCTGAGCTGTGGAGCGGAGCGCTGAGGTCTGAGAGCAGCCGCGGCAGTGGCCTGGCTGAGCAGAGGCACAGCTGCAAACTGGTCTTCTTACCAGCCGCAGCACAGACGAAGTCGGTCTCTCTTAGTGTTTCAGGAATGATGGGGACTCAGGCTGGGCACAGGCGGTCGACAGGAGGAGGACAGAAATAACAAGTATGGTGGCCCAGAGGGAGAAGGGTGCGGGCCTGAGCTCTCGTGCAGGACCTAGGACTGGAGGCTGGAGAGCTTTGAACGCTACTTCCACAGCTGCAGTGGGAAAGAGAGCGTTATGAGAACCTGGGTGCAGGGAGACAGCCCCAACTGGGAAGCTGCAAGTGAGGATGCACGGTCTGGCAGGAGAGAGCAGGCCTGAGTCCGTCTTCCCCATGTGCGCTGCTGAGAACTTTCTAGACTCCTGCTCCCCAGAGTCCAGGCCTGAGCATTAGCATGAGATCCAAGAGATTCCTGTTGCTTCACCACAGGCCGCAGGATGACAGCTTAGCGCAGCCCTTCCCAGTTGCCTTTGCCTCGGCTTTGGCGATAGCCTCGGGGCTGCAACCTTAGAAGAGCAGGACTGTGGGTAGGAGCCAGGAGCCCACCTCCAGCCGGACGGGTGCACAAGGTAGAACACTTGCCCGTGCTAGACAGGAGAGCAGGGAGTGGAAGCCAGGGGTCTGGAAGTGGGAACTGAGGTGTGCCGGCGACCGCCGGCTTCGTAACCACACACAGCACAGCAAGGGCGCCAGGTCCTGTGCATTGAGCCTGACATCGGAACAGATAGCCTTGCTTATACCTGGGACTGGGCTTCAAACCAGTCTATCGCAATCTCGTCTTCTTCCAAGCTCTGAGCAGCAGAACATCGTAGGCTCTAAGTGAAAACAGCTCAGAATGTGCACACAAAGCCAATACCCTAAAGCTACTTTGAGGCATAAGTCACCTTTCTGGATCAGAAGCACTTGTAGGTTTTGGAATTGGTTGACCCCACAGGACACGTTTCCAGGGGTTTGGAAGGACACACTGCACTCATTACTGAGGTTGTGAGCTCCGTGGCTGCTTACACTCCACTCTGCAATGCGGCTCTTCTCTGCCAGCAACCAGCCCCCCACCTTCCTGGCTGGTAGGTCCGTTCCCAGCAGGTTACAGAGAAGCAAGAGGGGGTCAGGGAAGCCCACCTGGCCAGGCTCCGTCCCGTGAGTGCTGGGCCACTGGGGCTACAGGGAGCCCTAATCCCTTTGGTCGCTTCCCCATCTATTTGTGCTGCTGCAACAGGACAGTTGGAATGTGGTAATTTATAAAGAACAGGAAGTAATTGATTCCCATTTCCACACACTTGGAAATCTAAGACTGCTTGAGGTACCGCACCTAGGGAGAACATTTTTCTTTTTATCTCTTTTTTTTTTGCCTTCTGAGTTGTCTTCATTTCCTTTTCATATTCCCCCTTTCTTTTTCATTTTTAAAGGGAATATAGAAAACAATAAAAGAAAAAACATTAGAAATTATATAGAATTTCACTAAACAAAATGATAGAAATTCAACAATGGTTGTTATACTGTATGTTGCTCTCTTCACATTAGGTGTTCACATTACCAGATATGAGCGTGCGAGCCCTTTTCATTGTGTTGTCATATGACAGAAAGCATCCTCAGAGAGATGGGGGAGAGAGAGAGACAGAGAGAGAGAGAGAGACAGAGACAGAGACAGAGACAGAGATGGAGAGGGAGAGAGAGACAGAGACAGAGACAGAGAGAGAGACGGAGAGGGAGAGGGAGAGACAGAGATGGAGAGGGAGAGGGAGAGGAAGAGACAGAGACAGAGAGCGAGACAGAGATGGAGAGGGAGAGGGACAGGGAGAGACAGAGAGACAGAGATAGAGACAGAGACAGAGAGACAGAGACAGAGAGACAGAGAGAGAGAGAGACCGAGACAGAGAAAGACAGGGAGAGGAAGGGGGAGAGAGACAGAAAGAGAGGCAGAGGCTGAGAGGAACCAACACATGCTCCATGCTGAATCCCTCCCCTCCTCTGGGAAGGTCCCCGCTGCACATTAAAGGCCCCCTTTCAGAGCAATAGCCTTTTGGGGGTGTGTTGTAAGAATAGACTCTGCTTTTCTAGACATTTTTTAAAAATTCTCTTAACTATTCTATTTTTATAAAAGCTTCAGAAGAATTATCATTCCTTTAAGCTTTTTACTGTATTCAGCATTGCATATTTTGTATTTGTGATCTCAGTTTTAAAAATAAGAAAATAATAAAATGAAGATTTTGGGTCTGAAGAGTGATCTGCCTGTAACACAGGCCCTGTCTCTAGCCAGCTGATCTCAGGAAAATCCTTATAGCTTTCAGTTCTCTTTTATTTTCTTTGAAATTGCAGAGTTGACTTCTTATCAGGGCGTACTGGGAACTGAACTCATGACCTCTCTCTTGCCAGGCAGGCACTGCACCGCTGAGCTACATCCCCAGCCCTGCAGAGGTGACTCTGCCATGGTTTGGCTGCTGCATAATTCATGGCTCCCTGTAATATACTGCAAGACAAAGACAACCTTGTGCAAAAGTGTGGTGTCTGCTGGACAGGGGACTCTTGTTGATAAATCACGTGCAGGTCATCTGCAATAAAGGCGTAGTCAGTACACGAATCAGTTGCAGCAGCAGGGCAGTGCCTGGTCGCAAGGCTACGAGAGAGAGCCTGAGGAGTAAGCGTGGAGCGAGTGCCGTCTTCTGTTTAGTCATCTTCAAATATAGCAAAAAGTTGACCATGATGATGCCCCTCAGTCTCCCGTGAGCAAAAAATGTTTCTATGATTTCATGTCCAAAAACTGATTATGATCTCACTTATGGAAAATTTGCATTGATTTCTTCATAGTGGTGAATCTTCAAGTCCACTAAAAGGGTCACAAGATTTAGAAGAATTCTGGGAATTAAGAGCACGATCTAAAAGCCTGGACATCTGCAAACACTGAAGAACTAAGAAGAGGAAAGGAACAGAAGGATAACCCTAAGCAACTAACAATGGGGTGATGGGCAGTAGCCCCAAAATAAGAAACACTATTAAAATGAACATGCTTAAAGAATTCAATAATCTTTATTATTACGGGCGGGTGAGTGGGAAGCTGCCTAAGAGCTTCCTGTGCGCTCTGGAAGCTCCATATGCTTTTGGGATCCTGCTTCCTGACCACCTCCCAGCCTGCTCTGCATCAGGAATGATGGCCAAGCTGTGCCCCTTCACATTGTGCTCAGAGCACCTCCCTCCCTTAGAAGTGGCACTTGGTGGCTACAGGCTGACTCTCACAAGTAGTGGAAGGTGGAGGTCACCTCCCCAGTGTCACCCCCAAAGGGACCTGTGGATTTTACCATTTAAGCAGTAGACAAAATGTAGAAATTGTATAATTCTATTTTAGAGCTGAAGAAAGAATATAAACACATGCACTTATTTAAAAATATTTACATAGGGTGTAAGTTGTACAGCAATGAATAATAGACCTGTATGGATATATACCTAGATTAGGTTTCCAGAGATCTTATAATCTACTAGGAAAGAATATATATATATATATATATATATATATATATATATATATATATATATATATGCCAACCAGATAGCTCAACAGATTGAACTGCTTAGGCAGATGCAGGGTTCAGGGGTTCAATCCCCTGCATGCTGTGTCAGCTCCACCCTTGGGGCACACTGAGATGGCAAATGAGACTGGGCATGGTGGTGAAAGCCTGTAATCCCAGCTCTTTGGAGGCTGAAAAACAGGAAGGATCTCTAGGAGTCACATCTATGTAGTGAGACCCTGTAGACCCTGCACTTGATGTATATATCAAGTTGAGTTAAGCCAGTATTCTAAAACATCATCATTTGGAAAGTATAACTGGATCAGGAAGGTGGGTGGGGGACAAACAAACTTTTAAACTGAAGGATGAATTAGGTATTAGTCAGGCAAAACCTGTGTGTGGGAGGACAATTCTGTTTTGAAACAATAGCAGATGTGAAGTTTTCCAGGACAAAAGAGCTGGGGGGGTTCCCAGGGCTGGGCAAGACACTGAAACAAAGTACTCTAGAGGGGTGGGGGTAGCTGACCGGCAGTCAGGACAGCTCAGGGAGGAGTGGGTCAGCCAGTAGAGAAACAGCGAAAGATTCTAAGTAGGAGAGTGAAGTCACATTTCTAATAATGTCCTCTAGAAATTAGAGAAAACGGAGAATATGCAGGGAAACAGACTTGTAGATTATTTTAGTAAAGAAGGTAATAGGAAATATCACAGTGAGAAGCCCTGGAGGTGGGGACATGCAGCTGCTCTGAGGCCCTTGAGGAGCAGAAAGCGACATCTTCGTGATGGTTTCCATGTCAAAAGGAGAACAAAAATAGGTAGAAGTGTTTTTCAGGTTTCTGGTTTCGGTAAACCAGTTGGACATATCTTTTTGTGAAGTTTAAAGTATAGGAAACTGAGCTGGGCTTGGTGTACACAGAGCACACCAAAGTGGGGACATGCAGTGGACAGGTGCTCATCACTTCTGTCCCCACTTGTGCTGTGGTGCCCCAGGGAGCTGTCCTGATGAGGGCCCTGCCAGCTTACCTGGAAGATGTGGCCCTGGACAGGTGCAGAAGCCTTCCTAGGAGTCAGTGGTGTCCTCTTCGCAGGACCAACTTCAGCAGATTTGCTTTTCTCTGCGGCTGGTCAAAGTGCCTCAGGTCTCAGTTCTAAGGTAAGTGAGGATGAGAGCCCAAGTACAGAGTGGGAGCACCAAGGACAGTGACTCCGCACAGCCTCCAGGGTGGGGAGAGGAGAAGCCCAGCGTTCCCACCACAGTCTTCCAGATTGTTCAGCATGGCCATGACAGACCATGAGGGATCCAGTAGAGTGTGACATGGAAGTCACTTAACACTGCCCACGTAAATCAAATGTCCCATTTTGTGCAGTAAGTATGCACCAATTTTATTTGTCAATGTCACCTTGATTAATCTGGGAAGGAGACACCAAGGCAACAGGCATAAGGGGAGATGGTAGAAATATGCATTGCAATATGGAGAGGCCTCTGCCATATTCAGGGGACTCAGTGCATCTAGTTATGAGTGCACTTGGAAAACACAAGCCATTGTGATTAGAGAAAGAGGCTAATAAAGGGAAAAGGTACCTTGGATCTTTTGTTAACCTTAATTTTGGAACTTTGTGAGCCCTTCCAGAAAGCTTCTCTCAGATCCCTTCTAATGTTTTGAAACTTTCCTTCCTTTTTATCTTATTGCCTTTATCAGCCTTTCTTACTTCTAATTCTCTACATCCACAGTGGGCATTTCAACAAGTGAGGAATATTGTGAGGATCGAAGAGCAGAAAAACAGGGATTTTTTTTTAGTGGTGTTAAAATAGACCATATTCACATTCTTGCATAACCAACATTGTTTCATTTCAGTACAGGAGATGATATACACATGTCCAAAAATAATATATATTAAACCTTCCTAGATGTCAGAATTTTGCTCTAATTGAAAAAAAGAACAAATCTTGTGCAAAGAAGATAGATCTGCAAAATTTCATCAAACAGAAAGATATTGTGGGAAGTGTCAGTATAGAGAAAAAAGTATCATTGCAGATTGTAAACATTTGAAATATCAAACCTTGTGACTACCACTACTTCACATTGCAAACATGAATCAGCTTGGCTGGACTACATTTCGTAGAACTCCTATGGACAAAGGGGACACGCAGAGTTGTCTTTCTGACTCCTAAGGGAGCTGTGCAGCTCAGTGAGGGTGGCCTGCCATGGACCTGGGTGGTGCTCCTGCAAAACTTTCAAGTGCTCACGAGCTCCCCAAGGCTCGCAGCTGCATGGCTGCACAGTGCCCAGGTCAGGCTGCCTGCAACCCTGGGCCTTTGGTTCTTTCAGTACTGCTTTTAAGCGTCCTTAGAAATGTTCTGTGTAAGAGACCAGTCAGTAGAGTCTTAGCTAAGTCCTTGGGTAAATACTTCCTATTCTAGGGAACAGCTGCAGTTGGAGATCTCCTGAACTTTCTTGTCCTTTTATCTATGTTATTGCCTCCACAGTCGAGACATACTACCTGCTGCTGAAACCACCCGCCCCAAACAGCTATCTTATTTTTCCCTCTCCTCAGTTTTTTTTGAATGTATCATTTTTTATTAATTTTATTGAGAAGCAAATAGCAACAAGACAGTTTCAAAACTGATTAATAGGACCACTTCAATAATTAATGTATTGCATACTGTTGTCTCTGTAGTGGTTATTCATAGTAAAAGATGCAGACATGGTATCCTTACAAACACTATTAGTACAAATCTTTCTTCTCATTGAATTAAGAGAAAGTAGCTGCATATCTATCATAACTATTTTATGTATAGAGATACAAAATGGTCCTTCATTTGTATCCCCTTTTTCTATTTAGTTTTGTCAGAAAAGGGTATTCCATTGTCACTTAAATATTGTAGGAGTGTGAATTCAGCAAAATAACCCAATAGAGTCCAGTAGAGCCCATAATAGTAGTGGGTTATCCATAGGACTGGCAATGTCAGAAGTTGTTGACTTGAGCCTTTTATTATTTTGCAAGTCCAAATACCCTCTAATCATTAAATCAGTGATGATTTTCTTCTACATGATGTAAATTTTTCACTTTCGAGCACAGCAGTACATTCCGAACCATGACTTCATTCAGGTTTTGAGTTATCTAACAAGCTGGAAGTCTGAAAACCTGATAATATCTTTGAAAAATATTAAAAACACACAGGAAAATTAAATTACAAATCCCGTCCCATTTCATTGCTGCCTATGCTTTCTTCCTGTTAATACAAAAAACCCAAGGATAGGAAAACTTTTTGCTCATTAAGCAACGAAGATGATGCTGTGAAACTTTGAGGAGTTTGTGCACCTCAGAGTGCCAGCTGCTGACTGAGAACGTTTTGGAAACAACTGATGAGAAAATTTTCTCCTCTGTGTTATGAAGCCAGCCACTCACAGAAAAGCCAGATGGAATAATGTTAATGAGGGTAACCTAAGATGCTTTCATTGGGTGATGTAAACACCTTGATCCATTAGCAAACGGAAATCTAATTTTCCATTTTAATTTTAACCACTTTTTCAAATGTAAACAAACTGTTTAAAGTTAATAATTATTTTAATTTTTAGAGGGAATTCTGCTGAACTCTTTTGCTAAGGCCAGCAACACCCTGGTACCAAACCAGGCAAGGATACACAAAAATAAAAGCTATAACACAATATTCTGGATGAACATAGATGAAAAAAATCCTCAGAAAATACAAGTAAATTAACAGCATATCAGAATATTATTCACTATAATAAAGAGTAAATCATTGTAGAGATTCAAAGATAATTCAACATACAAAGATCACTCAGTGTGATGAGTCACGTCAACAGAAAGAAGGTTAAAACCCATGGTACTGGAGAGTTGAGAGGGAAAGCAGCTCAATCACTACCAGCGAAAAACCTAAATGATTACACTCATGAAATGCATTTGATAAAATGTGACATCTCATGATTAAAAGTTACAAAATTTCAGCACAGAAGGAATATACCTCGACATAATGAAAGTCATATATAAAAAACCAACAGCTAACATCACACTGAATGAGCAGAAATGAAACTCCTTGTTCATAAGATCTGGAACAAGATTCTGAAGGCCTTCCTTCACCACTTTTATTTGACATTCTGCTGAAAGTTGCAGTCAGAGTCACCAAGCAAGAGTAAGAGGGGAGAGACCCCAAATCGGAAATGAAGTGGATGAACTGGCACTGTTGGAATACAGTGTGATCCTACACTCAGAAAGTCCTAAAGATTCTACCAAACATGAGTAAACTATTAGGCAATAAGCAAATTCAGCAAACTGTCAGAATACAAAACCAACATCTATAAGTCAGTAGCATGCCTATATAGTAGCAAATTATCTGAAAAGTAACTTCTGCTTTAAAATTTTTGTAATACTGGGGATCAAACTTCAGGCCTTGTGCTTGCCAGGCAGGCACTTACACCACCCAGCTGAAAATTATTTTTAAAATATTCATTCCACCCAAAATAATTAAAAAATTCAGTACAGTCTCTATCAAAATGCCCAAGACACAATTTTTAGAACTACAAAAAGCAATTCTAAAGTTTGTATGGAACTACAAAAATATCCCTGGAAGCCAAAGCTATCTTGAAAGTTATAAATGCAAAAAGGATTAGACTGTCTGACTTTAAAATGTACTACAAAACATCATCAAAAGAGCAGTGCATTGACATAAAAACAGGGACAGAAAATTGGAACAGAATAGAGATGCCAGAATAAACCCACAAATTTACTTTTGACTGGTCTCCTACAAAACCACTGAAAACAGGCACCAGGGGTGCAGAGGCTCTTACACCATCTAAAAACAACAGATATCCACATGCAGAAAAGAAAATTAGAGCTTATCTTGCCAGTTGCAAAAATACATGAGATGGATTAACCACTTAAATATAAAACATGAAACTATGAAGGTACCAGAAAAATATATAGGGGAAAGCCTGTGTCTACTGAGATGGGCTAGGATTTGTTTGGTAAGGCAAAAAAATTACAGAAAACAAAAGAAAAAATAGGAAAATGGAAATACACAGACTAAAAAACTTTTGCACCATAAAGGAAACAAACAAAAGCATGAAAAACGACTTACAGACTGGTAAAATATTTGCAAACTATACATCTGACAAAGGGTTTAGTACTAGAATAAGGTGATAAGTAAAAAATAGAATCTGATTAAAATGATAGCGAACAAATACACATTTCTCCAGGGAAAAAGTTTCAATGACCAACAGACATATGAAAATATCCTCAAAACCACTTGTGACATTGCTTTCCCCCAATGTTTATTATAAAAAAGAGAGATGAAAAGAAAGATAAAGAAAAGCTAGAAAGACATGCAAGAGATGTAAAGAAGGAAGACAGAAAGACAGACGGAAGGAAGGAAGGAAGGAAGGAAGGAAGGAAGGAAGGAAGGAAGGAAGGAAGGAAGGAAGGAAAGGAAAGGAAAGAGGGAGAGAGAATGGACAGCAGAAGGGAAGGAAAGAAGGGAGAAAACTGTTGAGAGATGTGGAGAGGAGATGACCAGTGACTAGTGCTCTGTTGGTGGTCATGTAAATATAGTTCAGTAATTAGAAAAACAATGTGATTTTGCCCTAAAATTTAAAAATAGAACTACCATATGGTGCAGTAATTCCACAGCCAGGGGCATGCTCCAGGCAATGGAATCAGTGTTGAGAAAAATTCTGTAAACCCATGTTCCCCACAGCACATTTCCCAAAAGTCAAGACCCAGAAGCAGTTGAAGTGACTGCCAGCTGAGGAATGGAGAAGGTGCTCCTCCTTGAGGACTGAGTCCCTGTCATTGGTATAGTGCACAGATTCCTAGCTCATTATGTGAAAGTCAAATAAACCCTGCCCAGAAAGATTAATGCTACCTGATCTCAAAATAGGTAGATACTGAAAACGCCAGTGTCACAGAGCAGAGTGGTGGGGATCAGAGGCTGGAGCACCTTGATGTGGGGTGGTGGAAGCTGCCCAAGGGCCACTGAGTTACACTTAGACAAGAGATGGCTGGGGAGGGAACACTACAGTTGTATATATGCTCCTTTGTCTGTCTGTTCCTTCATTTTAGCTCACTCTGCCTCTGTGTTCTGTGCCCCCACCTATTTGTAGAACTCCTCTCCCTTCCTTCCTTTCCTCCCTCCTTCTCCTCCTTCCTCTCTCTCTCTCTCCCCCTCCCCCCACGTGTAGCATTTTTCATACAAGAGAAACCGTGCAACATTTGTGCTTCTGTGTCTGACTCACTTCATTTATATTACAGTCTCAAGTTGTTCCAGACACATCATCAAACACATTTTATGAAACAAAATACATTTAAAAAAGAGCCCCACTTCCTAATTCAAATCTAAAAGTGCAATTCGGTATAATTGTTTACAATTTCTCATCTTCAATGAGACTTGTACAATATATTCTAAACTGGAAAGCTCTCACTCACATTGTGAAGAGAACACTTATAAAGTACATTTATGTAAAGCAGTAAGAAAGGTGACTCTGCTGTCATCAGGACTCACAGAGTGGAGCTGATTGCACATGAAAACTGAGCTCAGAGGGCTGGGCAGGGCCCCACATGGCTGTAATCTCAGTGACTTAGGAGAACAAGGCAAAAGGATGCCAAGCTCAAGGCCAGCTTGGGCAATTTAGCAAGACCTTGCCTCAACATTTACAATAAATGAAGCAAGAGAGGCATACAGTATAGTGTACAGCAATTGCCTAACATGCCTGAGGCCCTGCACTCAGTGCCCAGGCTTCCAAATAAGCAGACTGAGTATGTAGGCAAGTCGATAAAGTGAAGGGCAACCAACAAACACAGTCATATGAGAATTATTTGTTATGCAAAAAGCAAGCACTTCTAGCCCCCGGCCTGCAGGCCGGCTGAGACACAGGGACTTCTGCATAGCACGTGAAGGATGGCGATCCAAGGAATGTCTGAAATGTGAAGGCCCCAAGTGCAGCATGGAGTGCACACAAGCGGGGAGGCTGGTGCAGGAAGAGCTGCTCCGATGTGGTGGGCAAAGTGGAAAGCACTCAGGAGCACTGGGCCCCGGTCACGTCCACTTGGGAGTTGGGCTGTCTGTCCGATTCTCAATTTGCTTTTGTTTTTAGATGTCAATGTTATTGATTTTAAAGCATAAATACACATACGAGTAACCTGTACTATGGTACCTCTTTTCAATTATGTGACACTAGACTGAATTTCTCTCCTTTGTGAGGTTATCTGTCTCGTGAGACACTTTAGGCAATAGCAGTCACAAGACTGTCGTTTGCCCTAGAACTGCAAAATGTACCTTTTACCTCAAAGTTGCCTTCATATTTCAGCTTTCAAAAATAATATTTCCACTGATATATTTGTAAATATAGAGGGCAAAATAGAGATGCAGGTTATTTGCAATAAAACCTTTAATGCTACTTTTATAAACAAGGCTTGAAATTTGGCAGAAGAGAGGTAGAAAACTCCTTTGGGATTGGATGAGGCAGGGTGTACCTGCACAGGGGGAGAGAAACAGCAGTGGTAGAGTTGGACAGAAACACGGAGCAAAGTCAGAGCGCAGCAGTACTTCCCAGACACTGGCAAAGAAGGACAAGAAGAAAGCCTCAAATGAAGAGCATCACAAAACCAACAAGTGCCCAAGCATTTTTCTCTTAAGCCAGGATTTTACCCATATGCTCCTGCTTCAGAATGAGAGTATCCAAATACCCACTTCTAGAGGTTTGCTGGTGATAGTACTTAAAAATCAAAATAAAATAAAATGGAGGTCTAAGAAAAGATAACCTCAAAACTTAAAGAAATCGCCAATGTGTGTATTTTCAGTGTCCTCAGTGGAACCTTAGATAAGTAAGTGACTACTGTTTCAATGAAAATCATTTTAAAATCAAGCATGTTTCATGGGCCACACACATAGATACATGAGTCATCTGTTCGTCAGTGTCTATGCCCGAGCAACCAGCAAGGCATCTTGTTGGGCGTGAGAAGCTGTGATGCTGTTTGGGAAATGAATCGTATCACAGAGTTCCTGATGGTTACAACACTAAGTAGTCTTTCCAATAAGTAAATGAATCCATTTTTTTTAGGGTTTATGTCTAGTTGTCCCCCTTAAAGCCTCATGAAGTGATAGGGTGGCTTCCAGAGTTTGTGATTAATTCAAGACCCAATGTTGGGATTATGCTAGTGAGTGTTACACCCCACCCCCTGGGCACGTGGCCCTAATACAATAGAAGAAAGGGAATCTGGCTAGCAGCTGCAGCTGCAGCTCCTCCTTTGGCTCTTGCTGCTTTCTGCCACCATGAACTGGTGGCCTCCTCTATGTGCTGCTCTGCCTCAGAGCCAGCTGAGTGCAGACTAAAACCTCTGCTAACTAGGAGTTAAATAAACTTTTCTTTCCTTGATTTTGGGTGTTGTGTATTTTGTCCCAACAACAACAGAAAAGTGAGACACCATTTATTTATGTTTATTCTGAATTTCTTGTATATTTTGAAAAAATCTCTAAAATTGACTAATGAACTAATTTTTAATCATGTTTGTAACATGCAGTGACATGATAAATAAGCTAAGTGGCCATTCATAAGGATATTTTGTGGGTAGTGAGAAATCATAAGGTAGACTGGCCTGGCAAGCATGATGAATGGCTAAGTAAGTTTTATCATCAGAGAAACCAACTTATGGGATTAATGAAAATCACTGATATTACAATGAATAAAATTTGAAATACAATAATTTTTTTCTCAGGTCTGTAAATAATAATATGTTATTTCCTGCACCAAACTACATGTCATTTCTGTCCATGAAATCAATATTGTTTCTGTTTTCTGATTTCAAAATATCTAAATTACTCACCTAGATTTGTATCTGTCCTAGAACAGACCGAAATATCTGCATGTATGTAATTAAAAAGGAAAAATGAAACATTTTGATAAAATATTTTATTATTATTAAGAATAATATCATCATGGTTATAAAAATAACAACTTTATTTACTACATTAACTTTATGGTACAGGTCAGAACCACAGTGTTCCCTTCCGGGCAAGCGTCCAGCTCTACCACTCAATCGGCAGCTTACTGATTGTCTATTTACACGTACAACACTCATGGAATCCACAGTATTCTGTTTTCAGCTTCCTAACATGAAAACTCTCTGAGCAAAGGGAAATGAACCTTAGAAGTTACACTGCCAAGAGTTAGAGGGTCTAGAAACATTTAGCTTTTTTTTGTATTAGTCGAACATTGAGAAATCAATTGTTTTTTGCACATACTCATGAAAGACTTTACTGTAATTACTAATTTTGAAAAGACGAATATGTCATCGTACTCAATTTAATTCAAGTGAGTTTTCCTATTGATATGATACATGATCATTGCAATTAGTTATTTCTTTGAAGTTCAGTAAGTCAACACAAGGTGTTTTAGTTTATTAAAATGCTTTACCTCATGATCTTTATATTGCAAAACTAGCATTTATTTTTACATAAAAAGTTTAGGAGCAATAAGAAAACACCTGCCAGCCCTTCCTCACTTCTTGACAGAGTCCTTTCGAGAGAATGTTGTGGCCAGAACATTCACTCCGTACAGTACCATTGGTACCAACAGGAAATCTTCACAGGAGTAAGTGAAGCACAGCTTTGCTGTCATGCAACAAGGTTGGTAGCTGCTTGCTCCAGTGTCCCCCTTTCCCCATCGGCTGCTGGATACACTTAGACAGCAAGCAAGAACTTGTTAATCCTAGAGATCGACTCAATAGAAACCACTTCGCTGAGGACCTGCCCACAGCAAATGGGGAAAAGTCATCATATATTTTACAATAAAATTAAAGGAGCATACAAAAGGATTATCAGCCCTTCTGCACAGCAGGGGCATTATGACAAATATTTTAATTTTACATTTCTATTTCTGGTAGACGTAGGACAATGTCTACAATTAGAACAGCATAAAACCATCATTCAAACAGCCAAAACAAACAAAGCACTAAACACTTTTAACTTAAAAGACCCTTTTACAAAGACAATAATAAAGTGGATTTCTGAGTAAATTGAACTTGTTTGTTATTTTGATGTTTATTCGAAGAAAAATACCTAATAAATAGAATCTTTCACTAGGGAATAATGGGATTGTACCATGTCCTGCCAGCAAAGTTAACATGGACGTTGTGGATGGCCGCACTCACTGGAAACCTAACTCTAAAAGGGGGAGAGCTGATTTGTATTCCCTGTTAGTGATTTATTCATGTTATTTTTATCCTTTCGTAAAACAACAAACACCAAATTTAAATATCTAAAATATTAGCTGCATCTTAGTAGGTTAACCCTTATCTCTGCTCATGGAAATGTACACAAAATAACATGAAAGAAACATTTTAAAATGTGAATGCTTTAAGGTATGGCAATTATTATAGAACATAAACTGGTAGGATAATTACGTCACTTAATAAAATTTGGTAATTTCATCAGGAAGGAACTACACAAAGCACTTTAATATTTTGATAATGTTCCTTTGAAGGTTCTGAGCTTTTATTTACAAGGGGGAGAGGAGGCAATGAGGAAGGATTCTGTGTACTAGTAGCCATTGGAACCCCTTCTGTTTCTACTGTTTCTGAATGCTAACATCTATTTGATTAGGAAAAAAAAAGAAACTCCTCTACATGAAAACAGAAAGTTGGCACAGTTTGCATGAGCATTTCTGCCTTCACTGTCTCATCCTCTGCGGACTAAGCCCCGCTGTAAATTTAGAAGAAACTCATCCCAGGCTGATCAGTACTCAGGAGAACACTTAGAGCTGCTCTCAGATTCATGGCCTTAACATACAGGGCTCAGAGCCAAGTCAGGGACCTGGAGATGGACTCGGAGCATGCATGTTGTGCCTCGTCTACACAGCAAGACGGGAAAACTCAAACCCTCTTCTATTGATTCTTTTCAATCTCACTTCTTGACAAATCCACGACTTTTTAGCTAGTCATGCCAAATAGAATAATAAATATGACAATTTTGCTACTATCATACAAACAAAAAATTTAATGGATGTTTCCCATGGCAATAGAAAAATCCTTCATTAAATGAAATGACATAAAATGAAGATATCTTAATAAACTAACCAATTCAACAGATCCAAATCTATATTAAAAAAAATTGAATACAAGATTCAGGTAAAATAGTTCCTTCCATTTATAGTTTTTCTTTTACTTGAATAACATGTTAGTATGGTAAAATATTTCCCAGTTGAGAAAAGTATGTTTATTTTTTGCTTCAATATTTACTTTAACACATAATTTTGATATAGATTATTAAGAAAACTTTGAAGGCACATGGACATTTTTCTCTGAAGTATATATTACATATTTTTAATTTAGGGAAAGTGAACTAGAATCCAATCACAGAAAAAAGTCTTGAAATGAAGTCATTTTAATGCCTTTTGAATGACCAATACATTTTGCCTTTCTTCAAGTTAGGTACAATTGGAAAATTTAAGAAATACTTTGGATCACAGATCTACAGAGACCTTGCATAAATATGTGACTCTAAGTTGGAGGAAAGAAATAGTATCAATATATGTATTATTCTCTTCCCTTTAAGAATTAAAAAGTACATGAAATATTGAGGATAATAAATATGTAAACACCTAGATTAGGAAATCCTTCACTCTCTAGATCCTAACCTCAGTTTACAACCCCTCCAGTAGAGTCATGTATAGGTCACACACAGAAGATTTTGGCTTCTCTTGTCTGTTCTCTTAACATCTCTGTGATCTCTAGAAAGTTCTCATTTGTTCTAGAGGAAAAATTAAAGATCCATACCTCTAAAGCACTGAGAGGTTACACTAGATACACCACGACTTGGACTACTTTTCTCAGCACCAGTGTGCTCAGGTACAGGAAGTAGTATGGGGTTTCGTACAAGTGAGTTTGCGCACCACTGTTCCTGGTACACAGTGAGAAGAATTAATGAGTTATCACATATGGTACATGAAAGATAATAGAATTTAATATAGAGTTACAATTTAAGATCACAAGGTATAAATTGTTTGGGTGAGGTTAAAATATTCCTTAATGTATGGTTTATTCATCATTAAGAAACTAACCTTGGAAAGCAGCGTGCAGAGATTAATTCACCAATTCCATTAAATCCTTTATAATCCAGCAAGTATACTTTTTGCATTTTTTAATCCATTCAAGTATCTTCAGGAATTACTTTACTGCACATGCATGTACCTTAGTCCACCTCCACATTTACAAAATAACACTGACAAACAAAACAACAGAAAACACCCTTATATATTAATGAGTATCTTAACAAACATGACACTCAAGTAGTTGTTTTCGATGACAATTCCACTCCTCATTCTCTGAAATCTTCTTGTAAAGTTGTCATATCCTGATGGACACTTCAGATGCATGTACTGCAGCTAGGACTGTGGCACCTTATACGTGAGGATTATTTTGTGTATCCACTTCGCATAATAGGCTACTCGGACAAAGATCCCAGGGCGATTGGGGACAGCACAACCTCGGCCAGGAATGATGACACCGAGAATCATCTGCATTTTGTGCTGCTCACAGATCAGCGGGCCGCCGTAATCCCCCTAGGAAGAAGTTGGGGTAAGCAACATGTTAACTCAGAGACAATGAATGTAGCCCAGCGACACTGTCCTCTACTAAGTGCATCTCAAGGGCACTAAGTCAGACACAGGGACGCACTGCAGCTAAACCAAAAACAGACAAAGGTTGGCATCTCTGGCCACGGTTGTTTTTCTGTGGAACAAGCCAAGGAAGCCCAAGATAAGTACAAAGGACAAACTGTTCAGCCACACATAGTGTTCACTTAAGAACGGCTCACTTTTTCCAAAATGTTAACTTATCCTTTGAAGTGTGTTTTTCCTGTATTGAATGTGGAAAAAAACAACCACTGGCATTGATTACATAAAATCTATTCATGCTTATTTTTTTATCTCCCAGTAGTCTCACTATGTTTAAAACAGAAAATTTGAAAAATGCACAGAAATTATAAGTAAAAAGAACTCTGGTATGGTTCCAGTGATCAAACTGTTACATTTTTATTTATTTCTGAAACTATTTATTCTTTTTCCCCAATCTATCCTCTGATGATTTTATCACATTAAATAAAAAGATCATGATTATTAAAATAATTCTATATATTATTTTGAAGTTTTATTTCCAAGAAAATGACATCCCTTTACTTACCTTTGCCATTAGTAGTTTATTTAGTTTTATCTTTATACCAGGCCCTCTTTAGGAATGTGGAATTTCTCAGATGTCCACATTGTTATATTTTTAGATAGCAGAGGGATGTGTAGGCCAATGGACGAGTGGATGGGTTTTTCTATGCACACACATTCATAAAGGACTACATGTAATAATCTATGAACTCATGGATATACATTCTCTATGGCAGAACCCTTATAACGATGCTGCATCACCTTCATGCACAATGCCATCTCCTACACAGGCAGCAGCTGGCTTTGGACACTCTTACATAATAAAAGTATGTAAGACAATTATAATTTTCCCTCATATGGTTAGATAACTCTAATTTACAGCAGAAACTAGTTCCAAGATACACAAGGAAAGAAGAGAGCCACTGATATTCTATGATGGGGAGCCTTAAGGAATGTTGAAGAAAGTCACCGTAAGGGAGTTCGTATGCAGTCTGTCTTATGATGCAGCACAGCCATGTTTTAAAAATATATGTGAGTGATTCCTGATATTAATTATTCAAAGCAACTAGCTTTTGGAGACCATTTTATAGACAGGATGCTATTGCTGCCATATATATATATATATATGAGCATTTTATTTCAAATTTCCTTCAGTGGCTAAGCTGCCTTATTTTCAATATGAATATATATACATATATATATATATTTATATATATATATATATATATATGAACACACACAGGTATTATACTGATTCCAAAACCAGGGAAAGTCTCAACCAAAAAGGAGAACTACAGGCCAATCTCCCTCATGAACATAGATGCAAAAATACTCAATAACATCCTAGCAAATAGAATACAGCAAATCATTAAGAAAATCATACACCATGACCAGGTAGGATTCATCCCAGGGATGCAAGGATGGTTCAATATTTGAAAATCTATAAGTGTAATACATTATATTAATAGACTGAAATCTAAAAACCACATGATCATCTCAATTGATGCAGAGAAAGCGTTTGACAAAGTCCAAGACTCATTCATGTTCAAAGTCCTACAGAAAATTGGAATAGATGGACTCTATCTTAACTTGATAAAAGCCATCTATGACAACCCAAAAGCTAATATAATCCTAAATGGGGAAAAACTGAAATCATTTATTCTTAAATCAGGTACAAGACAAGGATGTCCTCTATCACCCCTCCTATTCAATATAGTTTTGGAATCATTAGCTACAGCCATTAGAAAGGAGGGAGAAATAAAAGGAATAATAATAGGTAAAGAAGAAGATAAATTATCACTATTTACAGATGACATGATACTTTACTTGGAAGACCCAAAATATTCCACCAAGAAACTACTAGAACTGATAGAGAAATTCAGTAGCATAGCAGGATACAAAGTCAGTACTCAAAAGTCAACAGCATTCCTCTACACAGATAACAAGCACACTGAAAGGGAAATAATAGAAACAATACCTTTTACAATAGCACTGTGGAAAATGAAATACCTTGGAATTCACTTAACCAAGGAAGTCAAAGATCTTTTCATAGAAAATTACAATACCCTAAGAAAAGAGGTTATAGAGGATTTCAGAAAATGGAAAGGTATTCCATGCTCCTGGATAGGAAGAACCAACATCGTGAAGATGGCCATACTCCCAAAATTTCTGTACAGATTTAATGCAATCCCTATCAAACTGCCTCCAACATACCTCCCAGAATTTGTTTGGAACCACAAACAACCTAGAATAGCAAAGGCAATCTTGGCCAATAAAGACAAGGCAGGAAGCATCACAATTCCTGACTTGAAATTATACTACAAAGGCACTGTGATAAGATCAACAAGGTGTGTTTATCTATGTTTGACAAGTGGCAGAATCCAACTGAATTCAAATCACCAATAAGAATAAAACTAACACAAATGAGCTAAAGGTATAAATACTTCAAGCCCAAAATAAAGAAATAAATGCTGGATAGATTCTTAATTTGGACCAAAGGCTATATACACAAAAAAGCAGATTACAGGTACCGCTGAAGAGGCAAACCAGGGAGAGTGAGTGCTGGCTCTCAGTGAGCTGGGGGGCTGGATCTAGCTTGCTAACTGTGAGCTGACAGAACTCTTAGGGCTAAAGGGAAAGCTGTCTTTTTACTCCTAGTTAGAATTTTCCTTGTATGACAGTAACGCTCATTTCCTGGACAGATACCAAATTTGAAAGTGTTTATAAACACATAATCTGTTTCTAATCATATCTTTCGAAAACAGCTCTAAACCATCGTTAACTTAGTCAATGTTTTCTCTTCAGGAATAAAAAGCTCAGTGCAAAGCGCTCACACACATTTCAATGCATATTTATGATCCAGACTTCGGGCACGCATGTTCTCACATACCAGTCGGCATTCCATGGTCCCTGAACTCATCTCACTCTCTCCTGCTTTGTGCCCCACCGGCACTCGGCTCTGCGCTGGAGAGCAGGCCTCTCCTGTCCCAGACACATCTGAGACTCCAGCAGGCAGAGTGTCTCCGTGGAGCAGGGGCAGGACCCTGCCAAGCGGGAAGAGCAGTTGCCTGACAAACACACACACACACAAACTCACAGAGTTGCACACTCTGACCTTAAAGTTTTAAAAATAGAATTTGTTTACACACACACACACACACACAGGAACCAAAACCACATTTGAAAGTTTAAAACCAGGCACGCATCTCATAACATTTCCATGAAGTTCACTTAAGAGGAGTAGGAAAAGTCAGATAAGCTGAGGAAAGCGTTAGGAAATTTTCTGAGCCGTGGCGTCCCACAGACCGAAGACCTTCTAAGGCCAACAGCCTCCCAGTGGGTGCTGCCTAAAGGCATCCGCCACGAAAGGCAGCCGTCCCAGGAGAGTGTTGAGAATGAGGCAGGAGAGGTCTCACTCTGGATTCAAACAGAGGCCCCAACTGGTTCACAGCTGTCTCCTGCCTGCAGGAAGTTAAGTGGTCGCTCAGTCTTCCCTAAAGAGCCCGCTGTTACCTCGCACGGCCCCGATCCGATCTTCTCGGCCCCGGCACATATCTCGGACTCGTCCAGCGTCACCTTGCCCTGGTGGTGCTGGGCGCACCTCTCGTTGCCCATGATGTACAGGTGAGCCGCACGCAGCAGGCCGTCCGCGTTGATCACTGCGAGGGACAAAGCAGGGCGGTCAGAGGGCGCGGCCTGGGGGGCGAGGAGCGTGCAGGCTGCGCCTCCGAGCGAAATCAGCAGCATCTGGCCCTGTGTTTAGAAAGATCACTTACATCCAGTGTAGCCCCAGCCGTAAACACTGCAGGTGGTCTTCTCAGGAATTGTGCACCCATAATTAGGCAGATCGATGGTGCTAACGAAGTCATCCAGGACGGCAGGCCTGCAGAGAAGAAACCGAATGGTGTCGCTGGCCTGAATTCAACACAAGGTTAGCATCTGAAACGCGAAGTTCTTGGTTAACATTCAAAGAGAATAAAATCTCACTTATTTCAAAATGAAGAAAAGGAATGGCTAATGATAATGAAATGTACAGAAATGAATATCTGCTTGTTTCTGTTGAAGAATAAATACTTCCCTTTAGAAAAATATTATTTTGCACTTTTCAAAGTTAGCAAGCAGTCACTCACTAAGCTTCAGTTTACAAGCAGGCTGATTAGACTGTTGGCCCCGCTTTCTTTGTGGAGAGCTCTTTCAGTTGTCTTTGCTGCACCAGCACGGCACGCACAGGTGCATGTACCTGGGTGACATGCGATTCACAAGAGAGTAACACACATGGACAGGAAAGGTGCCGCACTGCCAGCGAAATGCCCTTCAGCCCTCCTGCGGCCCGGCACAGCGCGGCAGGGGCGGACTCACCTGGAGAGCTTCAGCAGAGCCAGGTCCGACCCTTCGGGCCCGTACACCAGCTGGGACACATTCCGGATCTGCCTGTGTTTCGCATCTCCTCGACCGTGCACATCATGGATTCCAAGCCAGGCTTCATAGTCCTTTAAGTCTTTGTTTCTAAGTTCAAAAAAAAAAAAAAAAAAAAAAACTGCTAAATCATATTTACAACAGTGCAATATTATTTGTATACAACAATATTTGTATATATGCTTGTTTTACCTTATAAAATGCATAATTTAAAATTTGATTCAAATTATGTTAACAGCCTCCAACATGCAGAAGGCTGAGGAAAGAGTATGACCAGCAGTTCAAAGCCAGTCAAAACAACACAGCAAACTCCTACCCCCAAACAGTGCAACACATGTGTTACAGGAGATTCAAATCTTACGAGCACACATAAGCAGAAAGAGCTTTTAATCTGCTAAAATCTAAGTGACTATTTTAAAACACCTGTGATTGTACTTGCTAGGGAGAAAGTCACTTAGGAACATTCAGGTAAAATTCGTTGCCTGAGTTATAAAGTCTCTGCAACCTTTGCCTGATCTTAGCTGTGTGTATATTCGGTTTATTAATGAGGATTGAAGCCTTGAACAGACACAGAGTGACCTTGATAGGAATTAGGAAGTGAGTTTACAGCAGTCTTCTCCTTCTCTTCCCTTATGGCTAATTTTCATCAAATCTATTCCCAGGATGATTCTGGGGCTGGTTCCACATAAGACAGGAGAAGCAAAGAGTGAGACAATTTGTTGATAATTTAGAGAGAAGAATTTATCTGTGGCAGTAAGAATGCAAGTGGGAGGCTGGGACATAATTTATTTACATAGTGTATGGAAACACTTTTCCCGAGTGAGAGTAGACCAGCATGAAAAGCAGTAAATTGAGGCAACACAAACTATGAAAATAATCAGTGCGGTTGAAGCTTGTAAGCTAAACTTTAAAAATTTAACTTGATCCTCTCATACTAGTGAATCTCTGCAAAATAAAAGCACATTCTAAGCTTGAAATATAGAGGAGAAGAGGGAAAGGAGGGCAATGGGATAAAAAGAGGATTTAAGATAAATCACGCACAGGCCCAAGTTCCCTATGATGAATGGGATCGATATGTGTATCTAAAATGTACCAACAAAATAATTTTTAAAGCAAAACAAAAGCAGGCACTCACTGAAAACAAATACCGATTAAAAAATAAGACTTTACCTTGCAGGGAAGCACTGCCTCGCGGTGAGAACCCAACCCTCCTTAATCAAGGAGCCTCCACAGATATGTTTATTTCTAAGAAAAGAGGAAAGAAAAACAAGGAACATCTGTATAAAAGGAGTGGCTGCCAACGCATGCAAAGCCAATGGCTAGACTTGTTAAAGTGCAGTAGAGAGGAAAGTATAGACACTCATCCAATTATAATGAACTTAGTAGCAGTCTTCCTATCTCAAGGGCAAAATTTGGGGATTATAACAAAATTTTTAGTAACTTGACTACAATTTTATTAAATAAATTTTATGATTTAAAAAAGTGTCACTTAACAACAATATTTACTTCCCACAAATACATTTATCTTTGTGACATAAAAGAATCTTCTGTGATAATGTACTAGAATGACAAAACCTTGAACTATATTTAATTTCATATTGTTAGTAAAAAATACAACTCTGGGCCTTACTTTACCCTGAAAACAATGCAGCAGCAGGGACATGTGCTATTTTTCCCTCTTTCCTACAAATATTTAAGTTTGACATATTGGAATATTCCTGAGATTGAAAAATATCTGCTTGGTGTAAGACTCACAATACAATATTTCATTACAATATTTCATAAAAGTAAAATAAACTTGCCATACAAGTCATTTAGGAATATGTAAAATATTTATAGGAATTAATAAGTACTAGAACATTTATTTGCTGATATCCAAAATCTGTAGGTCCATTTGCTTTTGGTAGAATCTTGGAAATGTACAACGTTTTAGGATTTACATTTCCAAAGAGGACAAATGTTCAGTGCTTCAGAGGGTAGTACTAGAAGATTCTTAGGCTAAGAGCATGGTGATTTATGGCTGCTACCACACAGAGGAAGAGTAAATGCAGACTTTTAATGTTTCTTCTCTCAGTATATATTTTGGTAAAATAACCAAACATCTGTTGTCACTAAGCACATGGACTTAAAAGAAAACAATTCTACAAGTTGAAAGTAGTCTGCTCTTACGAAAAGTCTTCCTGGGATCCCTTGGAACAAAGAGTAACCGAAAGACATCTTGCTCTATTTGGTTGCTAAGTGTAACTCAGAAGTCTTACCTGGGATTATGAGTTAGGAAGGAATGACTAAGTGAGAGATGTGACTCCTTATAATATTTTCTGTAATAAAGAACTTAGATCTGTATTAACTTAAATTGCTTCTATAAAGATCACTTTCTAAAATAAAGTTAAGTACCAGAAATATTTGGTCTTTATTAAGCAATCATATTCTGGCTTGCTTCATAATTCCATCATAGTTCTGTTTCAGTACTACAAGTCTAAATTGTAGCTACATTAGAATTACTGGCATAAATAGTAAATCTTCTAAAGTATTCTTTGAGACAAAGATGCACTTGAAGAGAACTTCAAGCTATCTTCTGCAACATTATGGTCACCTAAAGTCATGCATCAAAGAGTGTCTGATCTATCATCCATGAATTAGCTGATCCATAAAGTACTTCGGTTTCCAGTTGTCTCCATTCTATTTTCATACCACTGATTAAAGGAGATATATCATAATGGTATGAGGGATGTATTTCTTTGTACTAGGAGGCTAAGAGTGAAGGAATAGGAAGGGTGTTTCTTTCCATTTGTTTGTTGGTTTACAATGGAGTTAGACTACTTGGGACTTGAAGCTTGAGGCATTTAGGCATGAAGCACTGAGAAAGGAAACCACCATGTGCAGTGGGAACAGAGGCTCAGATAAAGGAGCTGGGGTGTTGTCTATAGGAGGAGAGTGCAGTGGAAGCCAGTGACATCCAAACAGATTTAGCTAGAGATCTAGGTGGTCTAATGATCTCATGGACTCATTCATGACATAGACAGTACTGTGTGCTAATTTTTTATTGAAAATAATAGTTAATGTTTAATTGTTTGATCAATCTTTCACAACTATACCTGGTAATCTAAGCAACAGGTTTGGTGATACCAATACATAGTATAACAATAGTTATTAAATTTGTGTTTTTGTTTTGAAACTTTGTACCATTTGTATTTTTATGTTGCTTTATGTCTTTGTCCTTGTTATTTGTTTTTGTTTCTGTTCCCCTTTAAAATAAAAAATAATAAAATAAAAGTCTTTTAAGACATAATTGTGTGGAATTTTAATATGTATATTCCTTTTTTTATTTACTTCTAAACAAATCCTGATTTGCATTCTATCTAAATAATTTTATTTTTTTAAATGCACTGGTATTTTCAATATCTATTTCTGATAGCACAATTTCTAAGCTTACTTTTTATTATGATATAATATGCAGTGATTTTATATAGAGCACATCATTGAAGAAAGTGGGTGTATATAAAATTCCTTATCCACACTGATTATAAAATCAAGACTGTACAACTATTAAAAAAGCCTCAATCTTTTTTCATAATAAAATCCAGGGAAATTTTAAAATGTCATTTTTTTTTCTTTTAATGACAATTAGAAATTAAAAGTAAATGTAACTTGTCTCAGACCATCATGTACAGACATGTTAACAATAAATCCATCATTAAAAATTAGAAAGTTACTACTTGTGTCATAATACTAAGGCTCTCCTACTTAGTGGTTTTCTGTATAATCAAAACCAATGTCTCTTGGAACCAAAGACAATGACAACACACGTGAAACTGGGTGGACATTTTCAAAGGCTCTCTGAGGCATAAGGTGCAGCTTCCAGGGTCTGTGACGCAGCAAGAAGCTGACCAAACCCCTCTTTGAACTCCTTAGATGAGGATCAGTCCTTCCCTGCATGCCTGCTGGAGGACATAGACTCCATGACCCCAGGTGGTGATGCTGCAGGGGACAAGACTCTGCAGAGTTCAAACGAGTGTGATTGTTTATTGATAATTACCTGTACTTCAAGCTAACCATCCATCCTACATTCGTTCGTGTTGGAATCCCATTAACCACTCGCAATTGCTTTGTTTTGGCACAAGATATTACAGGATCTGCAAACAGGATCAAACATAGAATTTAGACATAATGGCAGGAGATAACCATGCTTCTTAGCTTCTTTGTTACACTAATGGCTATACGTAGGACACTACTCTAACTGCACCAGAACACTTGTCTGAATGGTAACAGGTGATCTTAGTTTTCATACAGCCCTAGGGCTGACATCCTCAGGTGTCTTGCTGAGCAATACAAAAATCTAATGGGATCCACACAGCTAAGAATCATCCTGAAAGGGATGGGCCCTTTGCTCAATATACACTGAATCCACACTCATCATGCAGTTTATTTCCCTTCTGAGTCTCAAGATGAAATGAAGCACCTTGAAGGGGTTACATCCACGTGTCAGTACAGCCTACAGCCTGAACAAAACAGGACAACATGAACTGGTTATTCTGACTCTGTCACAGTAAGAATGGGACCTTGCTAGCATGTGTTGCCAGCATTGTACTTATTGACACTGTTCCCAAGTGACATTATAATATCCAGAGCACCATGTCCCAGTGACTCAACTCAGAATTCTTGAGAGCATGGATCCTGGGCTCTCCCTGTGTTCCTCAGCTTATACTTTATATTCTGGGCACATCTAGGATAACTTCTCCTCAGCCTGGGTATGCAGGTGATCTTGCCAAAGAGTAACTTAGTTCAGCCCCAGAAATACATGGAAGTTAAAAACAAGCAGTATGAAACAAATTCTCCCACTGTGGATCAACTGGTCTTCTCTGATAGCATCACCTTCTGCCTAATGGCATGAGGGCTTGCAAGCGAGAGAGAGAGAGAGAGAGAGAGAGAGAGAGAGAGAGAGAGAGAGGTAGACAGACAGAGAGAGACAGACAAACAAAGAGAGACAGACAGACAGACAGAGACAGAGAGTCAGACACAAAGAGGCAAATGGCATGTGTGGCGTCCTCCAGCCCTTGGGCTACTTCTGCTGAACTCAGTGTGCCAGGCTCCTTGGAGGGTGCACGTAGCAGTGGCCCTGTATATACAGTGTCCTAAACTAAATGCAAATGCCAGTGGTCTTTTCAAACTCATATGAAGTAGCTTGGAAATTTTCTTATAGCTATTCATTTGAAAATTTATACTTATTATGAATACAGTGACTGCTTTGTTTTGATGATGGACATTATTCAAGTGTTAATTGTTATAAAGATAGGATGACAGCATATTTTGTGAAAGAGCAGCCAATATACTTAGTATTTGGAAAGACTACTCACGGTCTAAATTGATTGTAGGTGTGGTGTCCCCTTCACCTGTAAAAAGAAGTGTTCAGATACATTAACAATTTTCTAAGTCTGTACATCTTTATACAAAATCATAATTACACATTAAAATCAAAGTATTTCAGGAATGGTACAATTCACCAAAATTCTTGCTACTTCATTTAAATATAACTCACAAAATGAGCAATTTTGCGTCACTTTTAATGAGCAAGCCTGCATGCGTGAGGAACATCTCATTTCCTGAGTGGGTGGGGAGCCACGGGTATGAGAGCCTCAGTCCTCTCCTACCTCTGGACAGCAGCCTGCCAGAGGTCACATGACACTCACTGCTCACTCGCTGGACCTGCCCTGTGTATGAGCACTTCGTTTTGGTTGTAATTTGAATTACATAGTTTTAAATGAAAATTGTTTTATTTTATATGATTTGGTAGAACTAAATCTGTTCATGCCTTGGGACCTTCTGAAAGAGAAATCCAGGTCTCTTTTGGAAAAAGAGGGACAAGAGTGTCCATTCTCGGAATACTTCAAAGATTGCTTTCTTTTTCCCCAGATGTTACTTTTGAAAATAAGGAAATGTTGGCAGCTACACACCAATTCTACCTACATCCTCATGACTTTACTCCTTGTAAGTTAGCTCCACGTCCTCTCTACTGAGATTTAGTTACTTTAAGTATAAAGGCTTGGAAGATGTTAGGAGTGTGGAAATATCTTTACAGTAATAAGTGAGGTACAGGCCACTTCCTCAGCTTAGTACCTAATAGCTCAGAATTCATGGCAGAGTGTGCTTAGAGGCTGCTTAGCCCTGCTGGGCTTTAATCCCTGGGCCTGGCCTGAACTCAGCCGCACTGAGGCCAAAGCAGCAAGGGCCCATGGATTCCCCTGGATTAGATGCAAATTTTAGCATTATTTATGAGAGTGTGAGGAAACTCCTCCACACTAAAAAATGTTTATTTATTTTCATTTTCCAGATCTAAGTACTGAAAATGAATAAAGGTAAAGAAGAACATAAAAATTTTACAGCTTTCTTTCACATTTGCTTATCCTGGGGGAAGGTTCCCCCAGGGCCTGCTAAAGTCTGTAATTTAGTTTAGAGTACAAAGTGGATGAGTCCAGGGGCTGGGGAGATAGCTCAGTGGGTAAGTGCCAAAGTGGAATCGAGGCAGGACATGCTGCTTAAGGGCTGACTTCCCACTCTTGAGTCATTTGTAAACTTCAAACAATTAGATATTTAGTGCTGATGCTGTCATGAGAAATGGTGAAGCTTTCCAACCCTGCACTGCGTATTAGTGCTTCTGTGTGCCAACTTAAGTGGTCAACAGAAGAATCAGCTCATTATTATACCTTGAAAGTCTGACACATCTGTTGGTGTTACAAGTTGTAGGTTTTAGTAGAGACATTTTAAAAAGAAATGACATGTGCCAGACTTCTTTAAAGCTGCTAATTCTCCCCCCTTTATTATAAGCTGGAACACCACTGGGAATCAGATTTATGGCTACTTGGGGGTTTTACAAAGCGTGACAGTGCCTTCCGGTGCTCATGGAGCTAAGCTCAAGGCGACACCGCCCCACTTCGGTTTTCCATCCACTCCTGAGCAGGACCCTTCCTTCCCCAATCCTTTGGGAATGCCCTCAAAACACAAGACAGCGGGCTCTTACTATATTCTTCATTTTTCCTTAGGTTTAAATCTTCAATATGTTGTATATTTTTCCAAGCAAATATCTGTGCTCCCACCCTATTTCATATATTAATGTTAATATACATTTGCTATGTAATTGTATTGTCTTGTAAGTGTTTGTATAAATGCTTCTTCTCTATGCTGTAAGGTATTTGAGGTTAAAAAACTATAATATTGTATCTCTGCTATTTAGGGCTTTGTATACAGCAAAAGCTAAACAAATCATAGGAATGCATGAATAAATACACAGAGAAATTAAAAAGTTCTGAGTACTTACTATGCAACAGATATTCTTTACCACAGCCTGACAAAATAGAAGCTTCTATTGTCCAATGTTAGTCATAAATAAGTTGCCTAAAGCTCTTGCAGGGTGGACCAAGGCTGTTCCTCAGGAACTCGGAGATGAACGTCAGCTACCTTTCTCTCAATAGTTGCCACTTAAGATTTTTCTAATATACTAATCACGTGTACATGCAAGTGCATAGGGCTGTCCACATTTTACTTTCACATATTTGGTAAATTAACCATGTATTAACATTAACCATAAATTAACAGTCAGCTGTGACTTTATAGTAAATATTTTGTACTAGAAGTGTACAGTGTAAAAATGATTAATAAAGCCTCTGAGGTTAAATAAATATGTACAATTCAAATCTTTTACAGATAAATGTTATTAGCCTTTCAACGGGAATAAAATGTAAATAAATTCTGGCTATAAATATCAGTTAGAAAAATGATAGTGTAAAAATATTTATTGAAATTAATATTCAGTATACATGGAAATAAAAATGAGTTATCTGCATTAGGGTTTAATCAAATACTAGCAACACCTAACGTCTTTCAACTGCATATTAGTCATTTAGTTTAAATAAAGATTAGTGGGAAATATTTTTAGAAAACTTTAAAATTATTAGAGCTCCTTATTTGATTTTATAAACTGAATCGCACAGCCATGAGATTCCCTGTGAGCACTCTACGCTTAATTGAACATTGAAGGCACAGGAGCCGCATTGCACGCCTGTGAGTCTCACAAAACAGCTTCAGCGCGAAGGTGATACAACCTGCGTGGATGCAAGGTCGCTGGCTTCTAATTTCTCCCTGGGGCCCCTCTATGTTTCTGTGAGCCTCCAACATAATCAATCACGGAGACTTCAGACAATGATACCATGAGGTCAAACCACTATTTTGAAAAAGTGGGGCTCGGCTGTGGGTCAGAGTTAGAGTGCTTGCCCAGCATTTTTAAGACCCTCGGTTCTTTCTCCAGTGAGAAAAGAGAAAAAGGGAAGGCGAAGGGAGGGGAGGGGAGGGGAGGGGTGGGGAGGAGAAGGGACTTTTAACCATTGTAAACCACATTATTGTTGTTCTCTGAAGTGGGGGCTATGCAGCCTCAGGCCTGTTTGGATCACATGGGGAGAAAGATCGCTGTGACACGCAGCTATGCTGTGCTCCACGGCTGCATGAAGCCCACAAGTGAAAGTGCGGTGGGCGCAACTTTCTCGCCCACCTTTTGTGGAATTATGGCTATTTATTGCTTCTGGATTTGAAATGGAAAGCTTCTCAGAGAGGAAAAAAAAAAAAACAATTTGGTCAAAAGAAATTCTTTCAATCTCCAAGACAGGTGGCGGTGTGTGTGTTTGTGTGTGTGTGCTATCCCATAGAGAAAGAAGACATTAGAGCTGTGTGTTTGTGTAGGCTGCACACATCTCTGCAATTCCCTGTCTGCAGTGAGTTCTTACTTTGGCATGAGCATCTAAATAGTGTATTATTTACAGCTCTGATTATGAAATCACGTTAGCGGAGATGTAGTGCATCTAATATGTTTCAACTGAAAAATAACATTAGCTGTACTCACAATGGGAGATGGGGCAGTAATCCCAGGGAATGAGAGGATTCCCGGTGTAACACCAGGGTCCGTGGGCATCGTCATCCGGATTCCGGCAGTAATTTTTAGTCAGCTTACTGGTATCTGGCTCCCAGAAGATGTGACTGTGTGAACGAGAAGCCAGAGCTCAGAAGTCATGGCTCTGACCCAAGGAAGCAGAGCACTAGAGCGACATGCGGTCCTAGCCCTTCCCTCCCCTCCCCTTCCCTGCAGACAGGGCACAGCTTTGCGTGGTGTGGATTATACTTGTTTGCCAACACCTGCTCTGTTCCAACTGTTACCACTGGGCAGCGTGTCTTCCAACCGTAGGGTACCTTTGGATACATTTTCCTAAACTGACCTCCAGGAAGGATTTTCATATAAGATGTGGTGAGAGACTTGCTGACTTTGTGTCTGTTTAATAACTATCTTGGCAGATAAGGATACTGATGCATAAAAATAGAGAAATACTATGCAAGAGCGAGAACACCCCCAAATCCAAGTCTAAAATGGTGCATAGAAAATACAAGCTATTGTAAAAGTTTGCCTTCATATTTCAGATGCTAAGACTCAACTCTAGCAGTATCACTGACACAAAGGACCAGAAAATATTCTAGAAATTAATAGTAGTGTCAAAGAAATAATGAAATTCTAAAATCTTACTAACCATATAGTTACAAAATCTGTCTTCTTGACAGATAGCCAGGTAACACTGCAACTTTTCTAATTTAATCCTCAAAATCCCAATGCTCAACCTCTTCCTCACACATAGTTTGCTCTTAAAACAAAATGGTACTCTGAAGCTTGACATTAATTTCCTGGACATTTTTTTTCCAAGTCACTTTTAACTGTTTCCAAAATTCAGACTTCCACACCCTTCAGTAAGAGAGGTTGCCCCTGGGGGTTCCCTAAATAACTATGACTCCCATCCATCGTAGCAGGCTGGCTGTGCTGAGGAGCTGTCCTCGCAAGCATGGTAGGAACAGTCCTCCTTCAGGGGCGTGCTGATGTCTCTGGTGTAAACACTTCCACATGAAGACTCCAAACCTCCAATTGGAAATCCCTCAAGCAGTGTTGGCAGGAAATGGGAACAATTCTTTCTGAAAATTCGAAGATCCAAATCCACCCCACTCACCACTGCCTGTTCCTAAAAATGGTTTTGAAAACAGCAGTGTTGCAATCAGCTTTTGGTTTAAATGATGCATATTTTGCTTTTATTTCTTTACTGAAGTATTTTAAAGCTCAGGACAGGGTTTCTCCACATCTTCATCCCTGCAGAATTTCTCCTCTGTGGACACTGACCAAATTATAGTCTCTCAGTGGTGGCAAAGCCACTTCCAATTCTTGAACGCCGGAAGCTTTCTGCTCTGCTGCTTTTTCCCTGGGCCTAGCCAAGGTGCTAACATCTGTTCTGAAGGAGGCGTCCCTGCTGGCCCTGCCCTGGGACAGTTCTGCCTTGCCAGCCCACCTCAGGTACCTGCTTGCATGTGTTAGCACCTTGGCGAGGGAACTCCCAGCCCACTGTCTTCCTCCACTGACGCTTAAGATGCTTGAGGATCGAGCTATGCTGATCTCACTGATGTCCCAGAGCCTCAGCTTCTGGTGCCAACCCCATGGGAGTGTGTGGCCCTGAAAAACTAGTTGGAGACCAGCACAAGCACAACCGGCTCCAGTGTCAGTTGATAACAGATTTTTAATGTGTAATATATTTTTTAAAAAGGACGTAAGAGATGTCATTAAAAATGTTTATGTCTCACATGTTGAAATGAAAAACTTTAGATAGACAGCATTAGGTTAAGTATTCTATATTAAAGTTAATTTTTGTCTATCTCATTTACTTCTTTCAGGTGGCTATCAAAAACTCAAAAGTTTATATATAGTGTATCTACGTGAGACACATTATATGATATTAGATAGCACTTCTTTAGCACTATCAGTATTGTGAAATGTACTAACTGACACAATTCATCCTGTGAAACACCACCAGTCCCTGCTGAGCTGTTATGGAAGAAAACAAGGCCTGTGCAATTCAAACAAGAGAAGCGAACTGACTCGACTTCTCAGAGCCCTTATATTCTTCTTCACATGTGGAATTCTTTCCTGGAATGTGGTGCTCAGAAGATATAGGTACTCATTCAGGGCAGTCATGGGGTGGGCCCCTCATCAACACCCGAGCTGCATTTCCTGTACTGTGCCTATTCTGGGTTGTTTGCTTGAAATCTGGTTTAAGTCACAATGACATGTCATACTTGTTTCATAATTTTATAAAGAGCAGGACTATTCCTAAGGCCCAGTGGACATTTCTTTGTGAGTATGTTCAATATAAAGTCTCCAATTCTTGTAAGAATATATATATATATATATATATATATTCCAGAAATAATCACAAAATTTTATATAATAAAGCTAGTCAAGAAATGCTATTTCTATCATTTTAATAGACAGGTGAACATTTAAGATTAATATGTATATGAAAATGATTATAGAATTTCACAAATTTCTATTAAAGTGAATTGTACAATAGTGTTTCAACATGCTCCATTTGAAGCCCTACATATGCATATAATTGTACACTTTGTTTATAAGTTAGTCAGCTGGTTTTTAAATGTAATCAAATTCTCCTTAAACTGTGGAACTAAAATATATGCCAGTGTTTAACTGATAATTCCCTAATACCAGTTACTGGACAGAAGACACAGCGAGTGCTCAGTGTGGGTGGGCTGGACTGAGGAGTGTCTTAAAGGTTTCCTCTATGCAAGATGATGTCACTAGCTAAGCAGGAAAACCAATGTTTTCATTGTTTTCCTGAGACAAAGGGATAGAAAGAAATACGAACATGTGCGCCGAAATGCATGCAACTGCCATTACCCCACCCTGTACACTGAAAGAGCTCACACACCGGTGCAGGTCTTCCATGTTTTCGTCCCACATGGAGCACGTGAGTCCAGATCTCGTCTTGGACAAACTGCCCATGTAATTTTTTCCATTCCCACGGTAACAATCTGGACACAAAATATACAAAGAAACAAGTAATGAATACTATAAAGGGTAAAGAAAAAATGTTCTATAAGTATATGAAGTCATGAAAATAAGCATAATTAAATAAAGAACCTACAGTCTGTCAAATTAAAGGCCTAAATAGCTCAGATTAAAATATCTCTATCTCCAGTTCAATTTTTTTTCTTTTTTTTTTTTTGCAGAACCAGGGATTGAACTCAGGCCCTTACACTTGGCAGGGAAGTGCTTATTCCCCTGAGCCATCTCCCCGGCACCTCTAGATCAATTTTCATTTCATTAAAATAAGTGAATTCAAATATTACAAATAATAGCAAACCAAAAATTTGGTGAGCAACTTCCAAGGCTATGAGAGAAATGAGAACTTTCAGTATAAAGTAGCTATCCTCAACATTTCCTTCTAATAAATTTCTTTCCACAGAGAAGCTGCAAGAATGCACAACAGATGCCACAAACCCAGCATGACTGACTATGTTTGTGACAGGGACACCCACTCCCCCGCATAGTGGCTGTACAGTGCCCCTTAACTGCTCACTACTGGCTCAAGAGTGGGATCAAGATAATGATGCCGGACCAGACTCCTGCAGGTGATGCTCTCCGTGCTGTTCAGGGCACCATAGTCTGCGTGACCGGTGACATCACCGCTCATCATCCCTGATGCAGTTGACCCCGTTGCTAGGTGATGTCATAGGAAAACTCTCTGTATTTAGCAAAAACAATCCACCAGGGCTTTTGAAACTAAGTAAACATTCTATTGCCAAACAAATTTGTACAAAATGGCGTAAGTGTGTTTTGGGGAGTTTTCATGAATCTATTATTACTGTGCTGATTGTCAAAGGCTTGTTTTTTCTAATACTGCTCTATGTTTCTTAGGTGGTATTCTTTCGTAAACAGAAGCTTTTTGTACTAAGCCTTCCATTTGAGACTCAGAAATGCAGCTCTTGCAATGGGGATGCTGTACTGTAGCAGCACTGGGAATATAGGGTGGACTTATGCATTCTCCTTTTATTCAAGGGAATATGTAATCTGCTCCTGTCACTCATGTTTGTACTTAAAATAATCACTTGGCCAAGAGCCAATTGCAGCCACTTTCATCAGACTCCCAATTTACTGTGGTTCAGGAGACATTATTTTTCTTTGTTCAACTGAACAGTCTATGTCCTCTTAACATTGACAGAAGTGCCCAAATTCTTAAAAATAAATTAATGCTGCAAACTATTAATCTGTATTTAAGTGGCAATAGCCAGAAGTAGAGCTGGAGGCCTGGAATCCCAGGTAATCTAGAGGCCAGGCCAACCTATGAAGGGGGAAAGACATGGTAGCTATATTGTGCCTCACCATAAAGAATAAAAGGGAGACTGGGCAGATAGCTCAGTAAAATAACCACTTGCCTGGCAAGCAAAAGGTCCTGAGTTCAATCCCTGGTACCACAAAAAGAAAAAAAGGGGCTGGGGACGTAGGTTGGTGGATTCCATCTCTAGTACAAGGGGGAAAAGAGAAAAAGAAAAGGAGACACTATCCCATAATTATAAATAATAGCTGTTGATTAAAAAATGACTTTATTCAACATTCATCATTTTGTATAAATACAAATGCAAGTTTGATTATGAAACATTGTCTACAAATACATACTGACATTACGATTATTTTACTCTTCCATTTGATAGGACATAGCACCTTGCCACTGGCTTTAAAATATCCTCTGTTATTATAATAAATGATAGGTAACTAATCCTAATAATATTTATTAAATGAATGATTTGATCATTTCTGGGTAGCAGTTAAAATAATCCAAAAAGATAATAAGTATTTTTGACAGTCATTGTAGGTATATTTAGTGTAAATTTGTATTTGTGCTCTAAGGATTTGGACTTAAGCATAAAACTTGAAGGGCCAGGACTTGATGCAGATAAAGTAACGGTCACTATAGGTCCTTATCTACTCGCTTCTAGAGGGTCTAGGCTTGTGAAGTCCAGCACTTGTGCATCAGAAGGGCACCCCAAGGTGAACCCTTCATTTGACAGCATTGTTTCTACATCTAGAAATCTGCCCTTTGGGTAGTAATGGATCTTTAGGTGGGCTTTGCCGACAGAAGCAAGTGTCCCGGGCATTCTGCCTGCTTTTTATACAATTTTGTTGCGTTCATTTGTATTTTCTGTGCTGAAAAAAGTCTTTCTACCACCAATGATTTCCGTGCATGTGGGCCACCTCCTAGATTTTTCTTAGTAAAGTTTTATTATTATTATTATTATTATTATTATTATTATTTTGCAGTACCAAGGATTGAAATCAAGTAAAGTTTTAATTAGAAGAGGTTTTCACTTAAAATGAAAATGTCAGGCTGACCCAGAGACTTCCCCATACCATATAATTTCCTCTACTTCTGACTACTTACATCATTGTCCAGATCCATTACAACTGCTGAGCTAATATTAACCCATTGTGGGGAGCGGCTAGAGCTGGAGATGCATCATATGTTTGGGGCTGGCGCAAAGCCAAGTCCAAGAATAAACAGCTCCCAAGGCGAGCTACGTAAACAGGTTGCTCCAGTCCACAGAACACCAAGAACCCAAAGCAATCCAAGCAATGAGTTGCTAGGCAAAGGGTATCACATGTCATCAACCTGCCCAGTGTGCAAACAAATGCACTGCCATAGTTTCTTTTCCTCTAGTTCTGGCAGAGGGTCTCCCTTGACCTCAGCTCTCTGCATCCTGTCCTCAGTTCTTGAGCTTCTCACTGCCTTTCATGGGTCTCATCCTGGAAGTTCACAAGAGCCACATGGGCCATTGCAACATAAACTGGAACGCATGCTGTTTTTACATTTTTAGTTTTTATCCCATATCCTTTTTGTTTTCCAGGATCACATATTATCTTCATTTGTGTATTCTAAGGCTCCTAGGTATTGTAATTTCTCAGACTCTACTTTGTTTTTGTTTGTGGTGATGGTAGAGATTTATCTATTTTTATTTATTTTATATTGGTGCATGGTTGCCATACTTAATGATCATATTCATCATGGGGGACTTGTGTCACTATATAATATATCTGGGTTTTATTTGTTTTGTATTTTTAGAGAAGTGTCTACAGGGTGTTCATTGTCTCACTGCTAGATCAGAATCGTAGTGAACTGCCTGTTCACAGCCTCCCAAGAGCTGGGATTACAGATGCACAGCATCATGCCCAGTTTCTATTGCCCTCTCAGCATGCCTTGGGGGCAGGGCCAATGGGCAGGCCTAGGGCTTGAACTCCTGGCCCCTGAGCCTGCTTGCAGGTGTTTTAATCCACTGAGCTATTTGGCTAGCTCTTATATATCTTGATCATTCATTTCCCCTTTTCTTCCCACCCCTTCTGCCTTTCACCTCATCCCCATTTACAAAAGCTTTGTTTCCATTCTTTCCTTCAATTCTCTTCTTTATTCAGACCCCATTTTCCTTACTCCTCCTTTGTTCCCTATGGCATCTGAACATGGTCTTCCTATGGCCCTATGCTCTTTGCTTTTGGTGACAGTGATAGGGACCTGGGAAGCAGGGCTTAGTGAGATGTCCTGCAACTGTGCTTGCCTGATGTGGCCCTCCTGTCAGTTGTGCAGTGCCAGTTCTTAAGAGGGTGACTTAAGCTTGTGAGCAGCTCCAAATCTCTCCTTCCTTTCATTTGATAAAGATATCTGATGTGTGTATGTGTGTGTGTGTGTGTGTGTGTGTCTGTCTGTCTGTCTGTCTATTTATCAGGTGTAACTTCCACTTGGTCTGACCTCTTTCATGTGCTACAGCACCATTCTTCTAATCCACTTCAGTTTTTAATCTCCTTTTTTTTTTTTTTTTTTTTTTTTTTTTTTTTTTTTTTTTTTTTTTTTTTTTTTTTTTTTTTTTTTTTTTTTTTTTTTTTTTTTTTTTTTTTTTTTTTTTTTTTTTTTTTTTTTTTTTTTTTGCAGAACCTGGGATAGAACTCAGGACCTTGCGCTTTCCAGGGAAGTGCTTATTGCACTGAGCCATTTCCCCAGCCCCAATTTATCTCCTTTTCGTCATGGCAAAAACCTTGATGCCAAATGACACCAGTCTTGGCTCCTTTTCTCCTGTCTACACTGCACACAAACTAATTTCCAAGCTCTACGTCCCAGCACTATCAAGAGTTTAACACTAACAAAACCAATAATTTAAAGTTCAAGCCAGATGTGGTGACTCCAAACTGTAATCTCAGCACTCTGAGAGGCTGAGGCAGGAAGACTGCCTGTTGTAGCCCAGTCTCAGCCACTTAGTGATTTAGTGAGACTCTCAAAATGAAAAATAAATGAGAAGCTGAGATATGTCTCAATGCAAAGGTTCTGGGTTCAATCCCTTTGCCTAAATAAATAAATGCAAAACACAGTTAGTTATTTTAGTCCTAAAATATATCTCAATGGGGAGACACATAGTCAGTAAAATTTATTTAAAAATAATCCAGCATCTACTTGATACATGGATTGACCCCTTTCTGCATTTTCTCCACCTTTTTTTGTGTGTAGTCTCTGGATATTTAACATATCAATGTTGGTTAATGTCAACAGTATATGAACAGGTGTGTCCCACAAAGTGTCTCTGTCCCTTCTTCCTCCATGTCTCTCTCTGAGTAGGACACCAGGGCTCAACACATCTTCCCTGAGTCCTGGGCGAGGACTCAGGGCCGTGTTTAGTTTAGTGTTCTTTGAGAAACAAAGCAGAAAGATAAATAATTCATATAAACACAGACACAAATATAATGGGAATTATATTAAATAAAATTTATATGAAATTAAATCTATCAGTTTATGCAAATGCTCCCTCAATATTCTTCTATCTCCTTCTATATATCTTGCTATACAGTGAGCATACACCACAGTGCCTTTCTTTTTAAAAATTTAGTCGTGTAAGTGGGAACCGCACCATGTCGCTTGGTGGACAACTGCAGCACTCCTTCTGCGCCTGCACAGAGCTGCTCTGCTGCGGCCCCAGTGAAAGCGTGCTGCAGCACTGGTGCTGCTAACACAACCCCGAGGTGCCTGTGCCCAGTGCCAGCCCTGTGTGCACCAGCACAGGGTGGCCCCAGATCCCTGTGGTTTCCACTTTTGCACTCTGATCCTTTATCCACTTGCAGTTTCCTTTTAGGAATGACATTAGTCTTATCACTTCCCCCCATATGGATACTGTGGTTCATTACTATGGTTAAAACTTCATATTCCATCCAGGGGCAGGTCATTGTGTATTAATATTATAAATATCTGTATAAATATCTGTATGTACTTGGTTCTATTTTTAGACTTAGTGCTTCATTGTATTTGTCATTCTCTTCAGAAGCTAGAGGTATATCCATTTATTTGTAAACTCCTTTTATAATTATTTTACTTCTGACAGAGTTAATTCCTCTAATTTCTCTCCTTTTCAAGGTTTTCCCATTTATCCTTGGTCATGGTTTGCGTCCACAGCTTCGTACATTAACTGGTGCAGCTCTGCAGAGGTGGCTGGTATGAGGATTTATGCATACAGATCAGGGGTGTGTGATAACTGATTGCACTAATAGGCTTAGCACAGTTCTGGATGTTGATAAGGGGAAGACCCCTGCTGGGTGTGGATGGCGCCATCCAGTGGGCTTGGGAGCTGGTGGGTAGAAGAGTCCAGATGGCTGGCTGGTAGCTGCCTTCCTGCCTACCCTGCTAGGGACTGTTTTGCCTCTGTGATGCCCCTCTGCCATGCCGCCTTGCATTGGAGCAGCCAAGCATGGAATGAAACCTTGACAAACTGCGAGCTAAAATAAGCCTCTCCTCCTGTAACTTGTGGGTGTCAGGTAAATTTGTGCCAGCAACAAGAAAGACATGCTTAAATGTTTATTAGCTGAGATCTTCAAAGTAAATGTGCTTACTATCAGAAAATATTCATAGCATTGCACGCAATTTAAACATGGGCATAGAGAGAAATTCTACTTTTATGACACTGAGTTACAGTATCAAGGACAAAGGATAGTTTTCTACATGTTAACACTTTTATGGCTTTTAAATGACTTAAAATTTTTCTTATGCAGATTTAACACATTTATTTCTAAATTTATTCCTTTATTTCCCAAACTTTATTTGTAGCATAAATATTCTCTCTTTTAATTACCAAAGTTATATATAAATGCTAATGACATTTCTATATTCATTTGTTATCTTTTATCTTAAAGTACTTGTTATTGTTCAACCTCTGTTTTCTAGACATATTATTATCTAATATGTAGAGAGATCCTTCCCAGTTTTCTTTCCAGTCAACATATCTTTTTGTCTAGTTCCTTGGAATGGTACCTTCAAGAAAACGTTTAAAAGTAAAACACTGTCAAATTGCATTTATAAAGTTAAATGCTCACAGATTCAGTAAATATAACTTTCACACCAGTAAGAATGTGTCTAATTTTCCCTCTTTTAAGTGATGATTTCATTATAATACATATGTAATCTATATGTATTATATATAAACATGTCACAATATGTTATAACAAGATATGTATTTGTATAGTATGTTTAAATTTTATGTTGAAATATGACAATATATGTTCATGAAGTCCACATAGGTATGAATGAGTGTGCATGGATGCTTATGTACATTTGTGTAAAGAACATAAATTTTTACTTAGCTGAATACTTTTTAAGCAATGAGTGAGCTTTGTCATAGAAAATTCAGAACCTAATGAAGATTTGTCATAATTTCTTCCATCTAACTTTGGCAATAGTTTCTAGTACTTAAAGGCTTTTTAATTTTCAGACTAAATTCTTTTTAATCATTACATGATTTTAAATTTCTTTTTTGTACTCTGTTAAAATTATTTAAAGTTGATAGAAATGTTCAAAGACAAGACAGTTTTGTAGTTGCTTTTATTCTGTGTTACCTGTATCATGTTCTATAGCCAATATTGTAATATTTTCCTGTGTTCAGTAAGTGCAGCTGCAGAGCACAGCTCTGAGAATGGGCAGTGTGTGAGTGTTCAGCTGGCAGCAGCACATGTTGGAGAAAGCAGCTCTCTGAAGAAACCTGCATTCCTTTTACTAAACTGAATCTACCTATGCTTTCTGTGTCGTCTATATTTCATCTACATTTTCAAAGATTTTGCATGAAGTTAAATAAAATGATATTCATGTTTTCTCATTTTCTTTTGACAGTTATTCTCTAATAATTACATTATATCGTTGCATCCTCCTGAGTCAGTCTGTAGATTATTTAGTCTTTTTTTAAAACCATCCTGCTGATTTATTTAGGTTTTTTCATTTAGTTCTAAAGTTTAAAATTAGTTTATAACTAATAATTTATTCATTTAGTTCTTTCTTTTTCTCAACCTTATTAATTCTTCCCCTTTATCTTGCCTATTTTCTTTCATTTTCCTCCTCCTCCTCTTCTTTCTCCTCCTCTTCGTCCTCTTCTCCTTTTTCTCCTCCTCCTCCTTCTCTTTCTTCTCCTTCTCCTTCACTTTCTCCTTCTCTTCCTCCTTGTCCTCCTCCTTCTCTTCCTTCTTCTTCTCCTTCTCTTTCTTCTTCTCCTCCTCTTCTTCCTCCTCCTCTTCTTCCACTTCCTCCTTCTTCCAAACTCATGAGCTTGTGCTTGCTACACAAGGCCCTATGCCACTGAGCTATGTCCGTCCCTGGCCCCTCACCTATTTTCTTTCTCATGTTTACTTTACCTTACTTTTAGATCTACTCATTTAGCAGAGAATTCATTCACTTGCTCATCATTTTGCAATTCAGATGTTTAAAGTTAAGAATTACTTTCTGTGTATTTTCCTAAGTGTATCATATCATCTATTAAGTAGTGTTTTATCAACACCTTTAAGAAGTCTACAATCTCTGTTTTTATTTTCTTGAATAGAAAACTTAAATGTCCAGTTGGAACAAAATTTGTAGATAATTCTAATTCAGATGCAGTGAAATTTGAAAATTTGTCAAACTCCATGAAATTTATGGTTTCCATCCTGTGGAGAGTGCAACAACTTTTCACATATGTGTATGTGGGCCCAACTTCTGTGTGCCAGAGAGAAAGTTAGACAGATGGGGGCAGCAATGCTTGCTACAAACCTAAAGCCCTTACTCAGCAGTGTCGCTTCTGGTGGGATTTCCCCAGCTGTCTGCAGAGTGGGCCGGCAGGGCCGGTGCAAGCAGGGGATCTGTGCCTTCTTTCAGGATAAGCACCCCTGAAACTGACATGCTCTGTCATGTCTAAGCACAAAGTGTCAGGAAGAATGACCATTTGGGGAACAGCTCCAGGATGAGTGGGAGGTACAAAAAAATCATGGAATATGAAGAGGTCACTGTTGAGAGTCTGACTGAATCCTGTACTGATTTGAGAACTTAGGTGGAATTATTTAAATTGCATGAAACTCTTTTTATCTATTATTAAATGACTTATTAAGTAAGTGATAACTACTTATCCATTTATATTGCCTCCTCCACTAATATGTGGCACCTGGTACCTCAACACAGCTTAGTGCTCACCTAAAGCTTACACAGCATCTTTCCTTGCATCAGTGAATTAGTCACAGCTGCTCTGGTTGTGAATGAGGCACAGGCTCCGAGGATCCCACTGGTGCCAAGCCATTACTGCTTTCTGACAGAGCTGTGGGCTGAAAGGGACTCACGCCCCACCCCTGTAGCCACTGTCTGTGGGTTGCCTGCAGCTAAGCCACTGGTGACAAGGTTGGAGTGGAAGAAACTGATGCAGGACAGAGAGTCTTGGAGGTGGAGCTGTCAGGTTCCATATGGCTTTGGAGAGACCTTAGGACTGACTCTGCCTAGGACTACTATTTTTAAGTTTGCGTGAAAATATATGACCATTTAAATATACAATTATCAACCCATCAACCAACAGCAAATGTCCAGTGTTCAACACTATTATTAATCACTTACAAAGTATTTAAAATTAATTTCAGTCACATATCCCTACCACTTTCTTAAAGAGTGTCAAGAACCTTTGCTTACAGGGCTGATTAATTTCCCCAAATCAGAGTGCTGTGTATCACCCATGCTAACACCTGAACTGGGTCATCTCCACTCCGTCATTGACAAATTACCATGCTGGACCTCTTGTCTTAACCCTTGTGGAAAACGCTGATCAGTTTCCATGAGGCAGCATGCAGGACAGTGAGAGAACTGCCAAAACTAGACCCATCAAATAACTTTTCCCAGACCCACACTAATACCCCTCACCCTTCAGAGTTGGGTGCGAATCCTAGCACTGTCTACCAAGTCCAGGCAAGGGCATCCCAGTGACACCTAAGCCCCTCTCTCATTTTGTGCCAGCCACAAATTTGTGTGCCCTTATTCTCTAAACTCACAGAACATCCTGGCCTCTGCACTTCCCTGCACCTCCTAAGTGTCCAGCCTTTGCGGTCATCTGAACCTGAATGGAGGAACAAGAAGATGGCTGGAGCCACATATAAACAATAATCAACTAAACTCCCTTTCCAAGTGTACTATTGTGACACTTCTAGTATTAGTGGCACTGTGTGTGTAAGTATGGAAACATCTGAGAGAAACACTATTTGACATATTTATACTTCCCATCCTGAAGCTGCTGAAAGCTATTTTACTGATTAAACTCTTTTGCTAAATAACATAAGCCAAAGTTTAATAATTACATAGTAAAACTAACATGTCTGCTATGAAACAAGAAAATGGCTATTATCTCTGTCTCTCTCCATCTCTCTGTCTCTTTCCCTGTCTCTCTCTTTCTCTGTTTCTCACACACACACACACATCGTCACACATAAGGAAGTTGAAATAGTATTCTGTAAATTCAATACTCTAATGCCTAGTCATACAAGCTTTTGTAAAATTTGATTCATGTGCCTTTCCACTAGACCGACTGTCTGTGGCAGCTGCGTGAGGCTGAGTCAGCACTGCGCTGCACCTTCCCGTGCAGAGCATTACATTGTCTTGCATGAAGATGGCACATCCACCATATGACTGAGTCATGAAAAACATGGCTGAATGATGCCAAAGTTTAGGATCTCCTGGGGCTGCATGCGAAGCCTATGGGCCACAGGGTGGACACGCCTGCTCCTCTGAGCACACTCTTCACCCACACACCACACCTTGCGCCTCTTTCCCGGCTTCCATCTGTTCTCACTCACGTGGAACCTTAGCACATAAGACCTTCCCCACCCATTACAGCATTAAACAATAAAATCTACTATCCACACAATTTTCCCCCGCAGTGCTTACCATAAATGCAACTGAAAGCTCTCACCCACCACTTCCTGTTTGTGTGTGTTCTATCTGCTGGGAAGCAAGGGAAGGGAGCAAAGAACCTCATTTTGTATCCAGGTCTATCTCCAGAGCCTAGAACTGTACCTGGAACTCAAGGAAGTCACCAAGTCAATACTTGCTGAGTGAATAATGGAAAAGAGAAACCCAGCATCCAGCCGATGACCTTCCTGCTGGCCAGCAATGACTATGGAACAAAAGATCTATGCAGTCACCCATGTCCATCCTGGAGGCCTCTTGCCCCACTGCCGAAGTCAGCAATTACCTTGTCCACGTGGTATGTCGCACTTTGGAATTTGTGAGCAGTAGCCAACTCGGATGTTTGGATCAGTGGTAAAACACCAGGGTGACTCAGCCCCGTCTGGATTTCGACAGTAATTTTCTCGCAGGTCCCTATTAAGGACAAACATGTTGGGCTCAGAAGATAGCTCAGCAAGCTAAATGCCTGCCTGGCAAGCACAAGAACCCAGGTTCCATCTCTGGTATCACCTGCTGGGCTGGCTCAGTGCACCGGAGCACTCGCCTGTAAATCCCAGTGCTTGGAAGCCTGAGGTAGGAGGACCACTACAAGTCTGATCTGTGTAGTGAGACCCTATACCAAATTAATAAATAAATAATTTTAAAAAGTAAAAAGAAAAACAACAGAAGTGTTTATACGAGGAGCCTGCGTCCCTACACTGCCGAGATTAGTGCAGTTCCCTGCTGGAATCCTCGGAGGCTGCATATTTAGACCTGTTCTTCTGGATCTGATTTATCAGGCCTATTGCCTATACAACTTTTCTTGGTCTATTACCGTTTATTAAATGTTAATACAAGTTTCAGTGGCACTAGTACTCTCTTCTTTGCCCCTTTTAATTAATACTCTCTTTTCTTTGCTTTCCTTGTACTAATATTTATTTCTAATTTATAAATACATGGGTTAGGGGTAGAAAACAAATTTCCATGACAGAAATAAAACCAGATTAGCAGATTAGCAACTATAAACACTTGTATTACAAAATAATGAAAGGGCTGGTGAGATAGCTCAGTGGCATAACCTGCCTGGAAAGCACAAATTCCTGTTTGACCCCTGGCACCAAAAGTAAATAAAAATAAAAGTAAAATAATTTTAAAATGCTAATATATGAATTTTTACTATTTAACCAAATAAATTACTGAATTAGGCCACACATGCACATACACAAACACACACACACCCCTCCTATATCCGTGGATGAGCCCCTCGTGCTCAAGCCCACCATTAAAAGCCAATGACATAAACCGATATGTGTTACTTACATGTACTATTTCAACACAGTCACTGTGAATGACATGTGTATTATAAATTTGAAAAGCAGCCATTCCATGTTCCTCTTAACAAGGTGAACAATTGAAAAACGCAGGTGTCTGTCTGACAAAGCCAACAGATAAGAAAGTGCAGCATGGAGAAAGCCCTTGTCCTGCACATAACTGACCCTGGAGAACAGGTTCTTAGACTTGATTCATCTAAACAATTGTCTTCCCTCCCTGCTCATCATCCTAGCTCCAATAACAATTGGAAACCTTAATGTATATGGTAAAAAGGATTCTGCTTATCAATTCTGCTCAAAGCTGAAAACTTGCCAGTGTGAAGAGTTGTTCAAATCAAGATGTATCTCTCCGTAAAGAAAAAATGCAAGACCATCCCTCCACCAAGCAGGTAAGAAAATGTAAGAAGGCACAGGTTTGCAGCATGAGTGGTAATCCTGTCCACTTGTTGATTTATTAACTGACTCTCAGGAGCAGAGTTGTGATCATTAAAGAGATAGGGCAAGGTTTCCAACACTAGTTCTTCAGCCTTCTGGATCAAAACTACTTAGAATATATTTAAGTGCCTATATGAAGTCACATCCAAGATTTAAGTAATAAGTATCTCCAAATAAATAATTAACTTCCCTTTAAAGCTCTATATCTGAGCACACAGAAATTTAAGGATTACAACACAGAAATCAGTAAAAGGTCACACTCTGCCCCGTGTCCTCTGGGTCCCACTGAAACTACCATGTTTAGCTCAATTACTCACTTGCACTTGAAGTTTTCAGGAGTTACATCGTGTTGGTGCGGATACTGCGAATCCCAACGCTGGCACGGAATTCCATTCCAAATGGTATTGATGGTTCCCCGGTATCCTTCCCCTTGACCTTGAAGGCATTCAGTTGTTTCCATGGGGATTTCAGTGTCATTCATAGTACTGTCAGCTACAGAAATTAAAATATATATTTTTTAATGCACCATCCACTGTTTAGAATTCATTTGCATTTGTCTATTTAGGAATTTTTGGTCACCTATGTTTTTATTATTAGCTGGACTAAGAAATTCAATTTAACATAATTACTATCTCCATTCCAGTTATCCTTCTGCTTCAGCACTTAATCAGTTCATTCCTGAATAAATTTAAAGACATTCTTGCTGTATAGTACTATTGAAATGAGTTTACAAATATCCCCAAAATCAAGTTGCTTACACACACACACACACACACACACACACACACACACACACACATGCACATGCACACACACACACACACAATGTCAGTCATTCAATTAACCATGGCTTTTTTCTTATGTGATAAATGCCTGCTAAGATTTTTCTTTTGGAATAACTTGGTATTAAAAGTCAGAGCAGCTGCCCCCAGGAACGTCTGTTTCCTGACTTTTTTCCCTGTTTTGACTGCAGTGCTGTATAGTCAAGTAGAATCTCCAAATGCCTTTAAAGTGCATATAAAACAATAACAGTAGTGATGTTGATGTTGATGATGACGATGATGATGATATAGTCTTACAAAATATCTCTGGATGCTCTGGTTTCTCTTCAGATCGTATAAATCTTTCGCCTTTTACAAAATATCTCTGGAGATAGGTAGACATATATGTAGATTTGATAAGAACAAAAATAATGGACCAGGAGAAACACCTTGCATAGAAACACTTGGCAGTGGTGACCCAAGTTTTCTATGAGTTCAATATTACCTAAAAGATGCTAAGCGAGCAATCTCCAGTTGGATTTCATAGGCCCTGAGAAACTGCACTTCATCTGAAGAGTCTTACCCTTGAATTCTACGTGTCTGACAGCCAGTTAAGTACTGAATGATTTGAGGAGCCTGACCTGTGTGTGAAGTTCCTGAATCTCCATAATTCTGAAACTTGGAGTAATATAATTATTATAAAACTATGACAAGAAAAAGGAAAACAATGTTCTTTGGACTACATCAATTCATAAGCTTAGTGTTATAATAAAAAAAAAATTGATTCCCTCACTGCTGTGTTTGAATAGAGCTGGATTCCTGTGTGCCTCTTGTTTGGCCATCACTGTGCTGGAGCTGGCAGGAGAGGCTTCCAGAGGCTATCGCTTCCTGAGGGAAATCCAGGCCCTCCTGGCAGGCATAGCACCTCCTCCTGAACAGGGTCATGGGAAAGCTCACACGCTGCGCCTCAGCACTGTGCCATAGGCCCCTCACTCTTTTACTTCCCTACTGTGCTGTCCAGCAGCATGAAACCCTTGCCAGATGCTTGGTGTCCCAGCCCCAGGAGCCATGAGTAAAAACAGACACAGATGTGTCTTCTTTACACATAACTTAGTCTGTGGTATTTTGTCATAGCAACCAAAAAGGGAGTGACATACCTATCTGTGGGCTGCAAGCTCATGGACAGCAAGCTGGGGACACCTGTCATGGCTTATAGGTCTGAGAGAAGTTCATTCGGGCAGCCACCACAAACACACCTCCACTACCTGCCGGCCATGAGCACCTCAGTTCTTTTCCTCCTAGCAAGTTTGTACACATTCTGTTCTCATTAGTACGAAGCCACCCTCCTAAGCACACCCCTTAATGACCACCCTTGTGCTGTGCACATCCAACCCAGATGTTGGTCACAGGTGCACAGGCTACATACACCCCCATCACCTCCCTGAGGAAGGAGCCAGGCTGAGCCCCTTATGTATGCATGCATCTGCTCTTTGAACCTTAGCATAGCTTTCCAGATTCCAAGCAAAACAACAAAACAAGGAATAGGACAATATTCAGACAAGGTTATGGGCTTGGTCATTGCCTGATAGATTTCTAACTATGGAAGCGGGTTCAGAGTTATTTCTATTCTGTGGATGTAGCTTCAGTTTGAATAAAGGGCACAAGAAGAAGCATCTTGTGTGCCGTAGCAATATCAAATTAAATATCAATCATCATTGAAGTGGACAGGGAGAGGAGAATTTCAAAGTCAGTTTTTCATAAGTGACTTTATAGAATTGTGCTTTTGCACAAATGACCCATGAGAGTTAAACTAAAAATTCACATCCTTAGAAACAACTTTAAATGTAGTTATAAAAAAGGAAGACTAAGAGGTAAACAGAGATCAGTATTACTCATTAGGAAAAATAAAACTTGGCAAATGCAATGAGTAATTCAAAGTATTTATATTATCCTCCCAAGATATTCAGAAGACTGATAAAATTTAATGTAAGATAAATATTTCCTTATTACAATGAAAACTTCTAAATTTGAGAATTCTCTGGATAAAAAAAGAACTATGCTACAAAAATCTAAATTCAAAGCCTTAAATAAAAATATGGAGAAAAGCATGTGACCACTGATTCATCTAGAAGTTCACTGTCAAGTTTGGATACCTGTATTGTTAGGGTTCGCCTTGTTCTTCATCTCAGAAGTTTCTAACCACCTTTAAATAAAGAATCTTTCTCTTTTAAAGTAGTAATTGAAGCACCTTCCTAGCAAGCACAAGGTCCTGAGTATAATTCCTAGTACCAAAGAATGAAAAATAATAAAAATAGTAATTAAGAAGTTTTCTTCATTTGAACCATTAAACTTAAGAGTATTTTTCCTAAACTTTAATTAGGATATGTTAAAGTACTTGAGATACAGTTATCACATATATTCACTATTCAGAAGGAAAAAAGTACATTAAAACAATTAAATAAAATTCAAAAATAAGACGGGGTGAAAAAAATTTAGATTATTGAACATATTCTAATTTGAAAGGAGAAAATAAACATTTGAAATTTGCAAAATGCCAAAAATCAAAATTAATATTTATGGATAGAAATACAAAGAACCGAGCTGGGGAGATAGCCCCATAGTCTAAGTGCTGGCCTGGCGAACACAAGGACCCAGGTTCAATCCTCAGTACTGCATGTTGTGCCAGGCACCAAAACCAGGCATGGTGGCACATGCCTGTCATCTCAGGGTTGGAGAGTCTGAGACAGGGTATCACTAGGAGTCCACGCACAATAGTAAAATCCTGTACCAAATAAATAAATAATTGTTGGAAGATTTAAAAAATACAGAGAACTTTTCATAAGGCCTCTTTAAGATGTAAAGGTCTAAAAAATACAATGATTTTTATCTTTTATTTTAATAACCACCTGTAATTTTATGTAACCTTAAGGAACTTCATGGTCTTTGTCCCTCCTTGGGTTCTAATTCATTCCAATGTTTTTCGTGCCTCCCCGGCTGGCTCACAGCAAGCAACTAGTGTCAGGCACAGAGCATGTGCTGAAGTCAGTGCCTCTGTATTCATCTCATTCGCCCATCAAATGCTAGGAATGGCCTCATTAAAAACTACATAATATTAGCAGCATTTTATAGAATAAATACAATTTAATAAAACACATTAGTACAGTGATGTCACCAAATGATAGTTATTGTGAGACTTCATGGAGATATTTAATAATGCTGTGTGGCTGGACCAAGACAATTGGTCCATAGATCACTTAATTGTGATGGAAATGCTTGGGCTTCACTGCTTGCATGCTAATGAGTCCAGTAAAAATGAATTATTCCTGAACCGCAGTAAAGCAGACTCCTTCTGCTGCCTTACTGTACAGATGTCAAAGCTCAATACAAAAACTAAACAAAAGTTTCACAATAATTGATTTGGAAAGTGCTATTGGCTCTTGGGAAAGGCATTCCTTAGTACTTAATCCTGTAACATGGGGCTGAATGAGGGGGTTTTGAAGTCTCCAGTGGCCAGCAGGAGTGTGGAAAACACAAAATCCTCTCCAAATATCAGCTGAATCCAATCACGTTGAGATAAGCAACATGCTTCTAAAATACAGCCAGTTCATATTCACAAACATTTCTGCAACTGTGTCTATGAAGTTCATACTGAGAATACCAGGAACTCTTTTGAGAGCTCCACACAAATAAAATATTTGGCCCGGGTGTTGGCGGTCATGCTTTGGCAACAGATGCAAGATATGTATGTGATTCTCAGGGGCTATGAGTGAAGGGATGTTTTCCTTTGATGATTGACACAAACTTTTCTGTTTGGAAATACTTGAAGGGAAGCAACATTTGCTATTGAGAATTTCACTGTCCTATTAACAAAATGTCAAACACAATGGCTGCCTCTGGGAACGTTGAGTTCACTTTTTGCTAGTGCCAATAAGCTGTAATCTGGATACCATGATACTGACATGAAGGGAATTCTGAAGTTCTAACAGGTTTTTGAGACACAGAGCATTAACCATTGTATAATTTGGGGGAGGAGTATCTTGCACCCCAACCACTGGAGATAAGCAGGAGACCGCTCTCCATGCAGTGGGCTGATTTATCTTCAAAAGCTTCACAGAGCACTCTCAGGTCCTGCTGGGAGTCTGCAGGGTAACAGAAGAGTCCACAGGACCCCGTGTACCCCAGAACCTCCCTGGATGTGTACAACAGGTAAACACTTGCATTCTCAGTCCTCCCCTGGGAGGCCAACACCTGTCAAAAGAACATTCAGATTTCTCAGTGGAGATAGCTGTTGTTTCCTATAGCTAAGAACCAGTTAGTGCCCATGGTGAGGCAGACAGGTGATCAGCCCTAGGAGCTGTGCCATCCAGCTCACTGCTGTGGAGCCCGGCTGCTAGGAGCATGGGAAGCCCACGGTTTCTGTTCCCCTGACTGAAGCCCAGAAGGCCAGCCTCTGCTGACAGGACATGTGCTCTGGGCCTCAGAGAGCAGGCTCAGACTCCCTGAAAGACTGAGAGCTTCTTTTCTTCATACCAACGTGGGAAGGTAGTAAAGACTTCTGCAGGACAGGCCCCAAATTGCTTGCACGTTTGTTTTCCATGTGAAGCCAGGATTCATATCTGAAACCTTGCCCTGGACTATGTCCAATGCTTTTCTGGTATAAAATGCTCAGGAGACAAGACTTTCATGAAAGGTCTTCAGTTCTATAGCTTATTCTTTAGAAGACAACTTGGAAAAGGAATCCAAGAAAATGATTTTCCTCTTGAGAAGGGTATTGATAGCATTATTTTCTCCGGATTCCAAATGCAATAAGGTTTTATTTCTTTTTTTTTCTGGTCTCTTTTTTATTTGCCAGCTCAGCCTGCCATGAGGGCAGGGCTGGCATAGCATGTAGTGTCAGGGATCAAACCACCATCCCCTGTGCCTGCCTAAGTTTGTATAAACAAACACTTAGACTGCTGAGCTACCTTGCTGGCCTAATAATGTTTTATTTCTATGAATCTCTATTCTGGCTTTGGATTAGTTAATAAAAATTCAATGACACAATAGTTTTTAAAGGAAAATAATTTGTTGTCATAATTTTCCCAACACAAAAACATTGAATTTTGAATAATGCTGATATTCTCTTTACATGAGGTCAATGCATTTTTACTGAGAGAAGGGCTTTTGTATTTGTTACCAGTGGAAATGTAATCATGTCAGTCTGCTCACACTGCTATAAAATTCCCTGGACTTGGTAGTGTGAGCAGCACTTATTTATTTTCTCTCGTCTCAGAGCCTGGGAGATCCAAGCGCAAGGCCCTGGGACATGGCTGATACTGGAATCTCTGTTCCCTTTGCAGGGCATTCCTTTGGCCTTGACCTCGTGGTGCAGATGGGGGCAGTCTCTATTGCTATAAGCCCATAGGTCCTCCCAGTTTAGGGCCCTTCCTTATAGCTCCCTTGAACTTTAATCTGCTTGTGAGGTCCCAAGTTGGTATCAAGATAGAACCACTACAAGTGTTAGGGCTTTAACGTTGCAATTTAGGGGGAGATTCAATTCAGTCTGTTGCAAGCCCCTGATGGAAACCTTTACTAGGTAAGATCTACTTGGGTCACACTTCCAAAACAGCTCTAGGTATCAGATACCTGAACATCTAGAAGTAAAATAATAATGAGGAAATGGAGGGCAAGATGGAAAGGGAGAAGAAAGAGGGAAGGGGAGGGAAGGAAGAAGAGAAGGAGAAGGAGGAAGAAGAAAAAAAATAGGAAGAGGAAGGAGGAGGAGAAGAGGCAGAGGAGGAAGAAGGAGGAGGAGGAGAACAATGACAACCATGATGACAGATGAAGAAGAAGAAGAAGAAGACAAGAACAAGAAGTACAAGAAGAACAAGATGATTATTATTTAAAAAAAAGAAATAAAAGAGTACTTGTCTTCTTAGGAGGTAAGAGAAAATTGCCCTAGGAAGCAAATCAAGCTAAGTACCCAGGGAAGCAGGGAGCCCGAGAATGGGTTGAGCTTGTGGGAGAAAGCAAGAAACGGCTCTCCCTTCTGTCTTTGCAGATGAATATTGATAATTGTAGAAGATTTCCAAGAAAAGGAGAAGAAAAGCATAGTTATCATTTTCCAGGAAGGCAAAGTCCATCATGCAAGTAGAATTTGTTGAAATTTTGTGATGGCTGCAGCAATATGCTCATCACCACACAGGAGAATCTTGCTCATTTGAGCAAGCACAGTTTGATAGATCTCTTAATCCAGAAAAGTAGGAAAAATGAGTATGACCCCAAGAATCTCAGCAGAGCCAGGGACATAGCTTGGCATCCAAACACTGGCCTGGCAAGCACAAGGTCTGGAGTTTGATCCCCAATACTGTGTCCCATGCTGGTCTAGGACCTGGGCATGCCATTCAGGTCTGAAATCAGGTATGGTGGCATATGCTTGTAATCACAGAGCTGGGAAGGCTGAGACAAGAGGATCACTACAAGTGTGAACTACATAGGGAGACCCTTTATCCATTAAAAAGAAAAGAATCTGAGCAGTACCTGAGAGGAGAGGGGTCTGATGGTATGGATATGTAACCTGGAATAGAATACATCATTTGACAAAGACAGGGTAGTCATCTTAAGAATTAGGAAAAAGATAAAGTGAGTCTGCACTAAAACATTAAAAATTCATTAAATATATTTTTAACAATCTAAAATTTGTGAAAAGAAATTGGAAAGTGAAACATTAAAAGGTAACTTTCTTCTATGAAAATCATATCAAAGTTTTGCTGGAAAACATAAATAGTAAGTCTATTTTAGTTCAGATTTATAAAGTTACATATTAAAAACTTAATCTCTATTGACTGTAGTATGATTCTTATACAGACAAATGTAAATATAGTCAATATAGCACAGTTTAAAAAAAGAAATGAAAATAAAGAAAATGATAGCTGAATTAAATTTAAACAATGAGGACCCATCAACAAGGTAAAAAAAGAAAAATTCTCAAGGCAGAAGAGGCGGCAGGATGCAGAATCTATAAATGAAATTGGAAATATGAGCCACAGGATTCAGGCCACAGTGGCCAACCAGACAGCAACAGGGCAGGAAGGAAAAAATGCTAAGCCGAAGGGTCTGAGGTCAAGATGGGAGACACGTGCCAGACAGCTTTGCCTCATTTTCATCCTGAGGGCAAAGGGAATCATTGGAAGGTTTCTAATCTGCACTTGTGTGTGTGTGTGTGTGTGTGTGTGTGTGTGTGTGTGTGTGTGTGTGTGTGTGTGTGTGGTGGCCTAAGGATGAGGAATGACCAGTCACATATTTTGCAAACATTCTGGAAATGGAGCGGGAAGGGCAAAAGATGGCTGTGGAGGAAACCGCACCCAAGATCACTTAAATATTCACCAGGAGAGCTAAAGCTCTCCCCTGACGAATGGAGGGAGCCAGCTGTGAGGCAGATTCTTGCAGGGGAAGAAACCGGGATGCCCCCCCGATGGGCTGTCATGCAGTCTAAACTAGACCAATGGTAAGGCCAATCATGTGAAAGAGAGTTTAACCACAGAATAGACTCTCCCGCAGGATTAATGAAGAGAGGCAGAGCCAAAGACTCTCTGTGAGACAAAAGGTCTCTAACTCAGGAGGTGCTGCAGAGGATTCCAGAGCCCGGGCGCAGCCCCTGGCTCATCCTGGTCATTGTCCTCTCAGTGACCTAAGCCACACTGCACATTCTGCTGTTAAGAGGAGCCAGGGGCACCTGAGCCATGCGAAGTCCTCTCAAATGTGAAGACGATCAGAGCTGCCTTAGTCTGACACAACTTGCCGTATGTTCTGGAAAGCGTGTCTATTTTTCCTTACAATATATATCAGTATATATTGCATTTATCATTAATGTTTTTAATGAATTTTTTACATTTGTAATTTGTTACATATCAATTCATAGAACCCGCAGAGACAACTTAGGTTCCCAGTGATAAAGGCTTTATAAAAATGGCTCCCTTTCAGTGTGTCTGGAGACTGATTTCATTAATCAGTAGTATTTTCTAAAGGGTATCATCACTAGAAGTTTTCAGTGGCCAGAGACCTGTTGTAGTTCAATTCAGAAAAACACAGTTGTCTCAATAAATGTATTTTCCTAAAAACAATGAATTCCTTTGTGGAACACACTGTTACTCAATCTATGAACTTACTTCGGGGGAATCATAAAACAGTCTTTCCTGTGGGCACTACTGAGTGGTTTCTCTCTTCTCCTATATTTGCAATATCTTAACAACATTCCATGTTCTGGAACTCCAGAACAGAGCTAAACTGCTGGGGGCTGTGGCCCTGGGGCTTGACATCCTTTTGTGGAATTATGTGGTAATATGACAAAGAAAATGAGACTTGGTGTATCTAATTAAATTTCCTATGACTTGACCTCCTGTTGATGAAAAGGAGATGAACCTTAGTAGCCCTGACCCAACCAGGGAAGCCCTTAGACAGAAGGGCGAGGAGCAGAAGGCAGAGCAGGCACAGCAGCTCCCTACTCAGGAGTCCAGGGACATGGTGAGGACACATCAAGGAACATCAGATGTCACTGAGGGCCAACGCCTCTGCCTACAACCACAGCACACAATTCTGTCACTAACCACTGGCCTAGCTCTGACCACAGGCTGGGGAGGCACCATGATGGTGACCTCAGGGACACTGAGCGTGGAACCCGCTTGCATGCTGCCAGCTGTCCACACACGGAAAGCACAGGGCAATAGTAGGGCTGGTTTCAGCTGCTCATACTGGGGAATTTTGTGTCATAATAAACTCTAGTACACAAATGAAACTGACACTCAATTTCTCATTTTTGTATGATATGCCTTACTGCATTTGTGAGTCAAAGAATTTGAAATAATATTTTCAAAATATTTTCCGTTATGCTTTAGGGAATTCCAATTTCATTCACTTTATTTGAAGAATAATCTCTTCATAACTATATTCTCATAAGTTTTAAAATAAAAGTTGTCCTTTAATAAATTATTTCTAAAATATTAACAAGGCTCAGATTATTTTAATTTAAAAGATAAAGCACTGGCTCAAAGACCCTACTGTCATTTTCTGAGGAATCTCATCCCATGAACAAGCATGGCGTTAGACAGAGACATCAGGCATATTGCACCTCTTGTACACCACTACCCTGTCTCTCTTGACAAAAAAGCAATTGTTAGCAGGTATCAGGTTTGTTTTTTTTCTTGCTTTCCCATTCTCTTTTTAAATATGCAAAACATTGGTTTATGCTGTGTGTGTGTGTGTGTGTTTATATTGATCTAGCCCAGAAAGTTGTCAAAGAATACCCTACACACAAAAGTTGGAAAGGAATCAGAATATTTGGGCGGACCTAACTGACCAGGACTGTTTGGCAGATCATCATGACCAAACAAGCCGATGAGCAGAGTTAATGCCACACAGGGAACACCGTCATGGAGGCGTTACTCATGTTAAAGGCTGAAGTGGATGACTCAGTCTCCTCGGACCACTGCGGTGTCCTTGGTGGGCCTCCAGGTTCAGCAGTGCTCTTGCACACACGGCGCTACTCCTTGAAACACTTGCCTTCATTAGTGATTTGAGGACCCCAGAAGTCCAGCTGGTAGAGGTGACATGAACTGAGCCAGGCCTGATCGAGGAAGTCCACATCAGGAATAGGAAGTGTGCCACTATCTACCGTGTCCTCTTCTGTGGACTGCACATGCTTGTACCAGACCTCACGCTGCCACTTATTTTTTGTATATTTCTCTGCACACATATTCCTACATTAAGTCAAATTATATCATGATCAGACCTTAATGAATGGATGCAATCCAATTGATCTCAAAACATTTTGTTTCACTTGAAAAATGAGACATCTATTCATAAAAATTCCTCCTCACATTAGTATCAACTATAATTCCAAAGAAGAGCAAATCATAGCATTTAGTTGTGGAAGAGAATGCAATATACAAACATTTAAAAAGATATGGTATATAAGAAGACACACTTGGCAGCCTGACTTCAGGCAAGCTGGCTGGTGCCCCTGTCTAGAGAGGGAAGCACAGAAGGCGAGGAGATAGGCTGAGGCCCAAAGACAGCCACAGAGGCGGCAGGCAGCTGCCACACGTGAAGACCCAGGAGGAAGCCCCCATGTGCTCAGCTTTCTTCCTGGTGACCGTGGCCACTACCCATATGGTTTCCCACTCCATTTTCAGCCTGCTCTTTCCTGGGAGAAATGACAGAGAGGATGCAGGAAGGAGAGGCTGGAACCAAGGCCCTGTATGTCACTGCTTTGATGACACTGTGATGCCACACAGATGCCGTCATCTTGGTCCCATTTTCTTGATACTTGCGGTTTACCAAAAGCTTAAGATTCACACAATGCCTTTCTGAAACTTCAAACTTTCAGAATTTCAAAAGATGGAGAGGATGATGTAACCCATTCTTAAAGTATGAAAGCCTATACATGCTAAAGCATCAGGTGAGACACTTGGTAACCTGTCTCCTGAATAATCGCCTGCTTAGATCCAGGCTGTGAGGGGAAAAGGAAGCAATAAATTTGCCCCTAACTTACCACACAGTTTAATTGCGCAGTACTCCCAGGGGGTGTCAGGGTCAAGGGTATAGCACCATGGCCTCAGCTTGCCATCAGGGTTGCGGCAGTAATTATCATCAAAGCCTTTGTCGGGGTATCTGCAAACCACACCGAGAAAAGTGTCGCGTCAATCTGCCTGGAACACCACCTCAGCTCACAAAATAACTTTCTTGTAGCTCAAGGGAACAGTGGGTTTTCTATCTCTTAATTCCCAGGGGCTGTTAATCACAAATTATAGAATTTTCTCATTTTGTATCCACTAAGCATAGCATGCTGTCCTCTGACTAGCAAGTCAGGACCATTTGGTATCTGCCTACCAGTTGGGGTCCCCAACTGAATCCCTTTCTCCCAGGGCCCAATTAAGGGCAGATTCCAAAAACATGACCCCGTGTAGAATGCTCATTAAGAAAACAGTCCTCTTCTGGGGCAGGCTTAGGTTCAAACTGAAAGTTCGGTTTCAATAGCTCTGTTACTAATGATAGCTCAATTTTGGAAATAGAGCCTTTCTGGGTCGTGCCCTCCCTGCACCAGAGCAAGAGACAAACCATCACACCACCCTCCCCACAGCCCAGCTCCCAGTTTAGATTAAGGACGTCCTGAATGGCTGAGTTGGTTTTAATTGCTACCATATCCCTTCTGTTCTCACTTAAAAGAAAAGACATGCACTTCGAAAATAAATCAGACTTTCGGCTTCATTGAAAAGAACAACAGTAAGCAAAAATGAACACAAATGGTCGTGAAAAACAAGAAAGCAAAAACACTTAAGCAATTTCCAAAGGAAGGCATGAGTGGTCTTTCCTTTAAAATTATCTCTACTTTTTTTTTCTTTACAATAAAAAATAACTTTTACCTTCTTTCTCAATTTAAAACTTTTACATGAGTGAAGGAAAGAACATGTAATTCCTTTAGTTAACTATCAAAGCTCTAAATGTTCTCCTGGGATAAAAGTATACTTAGTTTTCTGCTGGTCGTTGGAAATTTCAGCGTGCTGCAGGGCGCAGCAGTCAGAACATTGCTGCTGCCACTCTTCCCCTCCATGAGCATAGCGCACGTGGAGGTGTCACGCCTGTGGCCAGGGCCCAGAGGCACAGCTGCTGTTCCAGAGCGCAATGCGCTTGTGCTTAGCAGTGAGCCCTGCTCCCACCATGTGGGAGAGGAGGTGGGCAGGCCCGACTCACACCCCTTTCAACTCTATCTTTGCTGTGGGCGAAAGCAGCCCTTCTTCTGTCGGTCTTTCCACTATGCACCTCAAGACAGTCTTGTGCTAGGACTGTCCCAATGCAGCAGCCTCCTACTCCAGTTTATCAAAATAATTGATTGCATCCCTGGTGTCCTTCCCAACCCCAGTCCAAAGCCCTCTTCCCCAAGCCACCTCTTCCTCGCATCACAGCTCCTAGCAGCTATTTCAGAAGGAGCCTGAAAGTCGAGGTGTTGACAAAGTGCATGTGCGCAGCTTCCATGCAGGTGTCATGGACCAAGCAGCAAGGGCTGCAGAGAGCTGGGGGAGTTGAGATCCAAGGGTCTTTTACCTCTCGGGCAGGAACTTGTGCCGGTGAGGGGTCTGATGGTCCCAGCGCTGACAGGCCTTGCCTGACTCTGTGCGATCCATGGGCCCTCGGTAGCTCTCCCCATTGCAAGTCATGCATTCCACTAAAAAAAAATTAAAGTAGGGCATGTTATTGGTTTCTGACAACAAAATCAAGAGTGCCACCATTTCATTAAAATAACAATAAATCAGCTGCTTAGCAAACATAGTTTTAAAACACCCTATATACATAAATGGCAGCACAAAATATATCCTATGGAATGCACCAGTAGTTTGTAGTTGATGATGTATAAGTTTACTGTAAAGCTATGATTCTGAACATCTAGTGGTCTGGAAACTGTCCAGTAGTTACAGAGGAATGGGAATATAAAGCAGACTTCAGGAGATTTTTGTCACCTTGGTCTAAAACGAAGATTCAGTGTCTGTTGTGTGCACGCTAATGCCACCCATTCCACTTGCCCAGTGACCATATGCATAGTAATTACACAATTTACTGGAGTAAATGTCACATCCCATGGTTGATGCAATAATTGGGAGCCAATCCACTCGAGAGATCAGTTTAGGGTAGAAATCTGAAGAATATATCTATCTTTTAAATAAAAAAATCACAGCTCACCACTCTTTTCTAGCTTAGGCTAGAAGGTGACCTATCATTGAACTCCTTGTACCCACTCCTGTGAAATGGATAAGCTGACCTAATTATGTGGGACCTCATAGATGATTCTGTAAGACGAATTAATTGTTCTTTCTGGCTGGCCTCTTATGTCACTCTGAAAATTCTGAATCACATCTACTAGCTGAACATTATACTTCTCAGGCAGAAGGTTGATTTGTAGCACCGCAAGTATCCTGTGAAATAAATCAGCACTTGCCTCTTCTACGAATCCGGCAAATTTCCCCAAACACATCATTTGTATCTTGTGATTAGTGATCATCTACCTTCCCTGAAATAGGGAAGGATGTTAATGTTCAGTTTTATGCACTGGAATCTACTGTTGAGTCCTTACAGAGCTTGGTGCATAGTAGAACTATTACTTTTGAGCCTTTTATTCGTATTCTGTAACAGGACATTAACCATTAACCTTCTGAAACTATGAGCCACGATTGATCCTTCTGTTTGCTTTTGTGTAAGTTATCTCATGAACTAAGACAAAGGAGCAGTTCAGCTCCCCCTCACTTGATACTTAGAGTGCCGGGAGCCCCATAGTGAGTCCCTGAACCCTAAGGAGAGGCCTTGAGTGCACACTGAGAAAGGCCCTCAGGCTAGCAGAGGTCATTTCCACACTGGAAAACAAACCCAGCACAGCTTGAGTATCATCACATTTCAGCTTTCCATTAGAATAGGATTTGGATTTATTCAGCTCTCTTTTTAAAAGCATGTAGGATTTGATAGCATCAATGAAAATGGTGTGGTATTTATCATTGCCATTTGTCCCTTTGCATCGAATGAAAAAGAATTCATCACAATGGCTTCACATAAAAGGGGCACCCTGCTCTCCTTAGAGATCAGAGTGCACCCATGAGATCACTTGCGAGATTGAGTCTGCTCTAGGCTTTCTTTCCAGTAAGAGTAAGTAAAGCTATCTTCTAGAAAGCAGTACTATGTGTACTACTATGAAACATCTTTGGGCATGAAGGTTTACATTCATCTTAAGAAAAAATAGCTGTAGAAATGAATAAAAGGATTCTAAAAGATGACTTCTTTCCAGAATGTGCGTGGTGGGTCACGGTGTCTGCAAACACCAGTGCACACAGAAACCATCGCCATGTCTGGCTGAAGCACAACTCTACATCACCTGGCCTGGCCTGGAAATTAGCAAGAAGCTCACAGGAGAAGCTGATTTTCCAGCACTTTAATCTTACTTTTGGATGGCAAGTTTGTAGATACTGTGATGTATTCTAAAGTTCTCGGTGTTCGGTGACAGTGGAAGTTTAGGAGAGAATACACTTTTACTTAGACCTTGAGGAAAAAATGAAAATTGGATAAAAAAAATAGAAGGAAAAAACACAATAAAACAATATGACAACATGAATTAGTATGCTATGTTTATAGTAAAGTGAAGAAACATGTAGCTGTGGTGGAGCCTGATGAGGTAAGTTAAGTACAAACTGGAAAGAAAAAGTTTAGAAAGTAGTGAAATTTGCTTTTGGAGTGGGAATTAAACATTCCCAGGATAAAACTGAGGAGCTGAAATCTAATAGCTGTGTATTTTCTGATTATTCTATAACTTTAATATATAAGATATTGCTTGCCTGGTGCTGTAAAGAAAACAAGGTTTCCACGAATTTTAAGAGACTTACTTAACTGTAACTGTCCTACTAACCTATTTTGAAATTGTCTCATTGCCATTTCTTTCTCAATAAAACGAATTTAAAAAAAAAAAAGAAAGACTTACCTAAATCAGACAATGTAGCTTGGGTTCAGTGAATATCTGTCTCATCACTCCAAGCAAGAACACTCAAAAACAGTGTCTCTGACCCTCTAGGAGCCTTTCTAGTTACCCAAGTTGCCTTGCTGCCCTACATACTTACGTGATCTGTTACAAATTCTAACTGATTACACTTGAAGACAGACTGGAAACAGGTCTGGGAAGGACTGTCAATCCCAGCTTTGTATATTGTGCCATTTCTGCTCTGCCTTTGTCTTACTAAGAATGGCCTTCCTCCTTGGAGGGTCTGAAGAGGAGACCAGAGCGCAGCAGGCCTATATGGCCTGCCCCAGGAAGCATGCAGCTGAAATTCTTCCCATACCACTCAATTCAGTTATTGAGTTCGCCATAGAAGTTGCTTCTAGAAGACCAAATTCTGAACTCACTTTTCAAACCTCTGGGACTCAAAGAATCTTCTAACTGTTCCCAGCCTAACGCCAGGCAAGATAGATGGAACTCATGCCAACCTAGCAAGAAGGCAAGGAGTGTATGGGCTGTGGAACAGGCACTAGGAAAAGGTCTGGGTGGGTGAGGGTGACCCTGCCCCCCAGCCAGAGCCTCAGGTTACAATCAGGTAACCTCAGGCAAGCACCTGGCTGCCCCTGCCACAGAGCAAGGCAGGAGCACAGCACAGTTCCAGAGCAAAGGCCTAAACAAATACACTGCTCACAAGTCCAGTATCCAAAGTGTGGCTCTCACCAAGATGGTAGGAGAAAACTACTAGAACTACACCAAATTAGGAACATGACTCAGATTCAGGAATCTACTTTCTCATTATTCCAAGCAAGAAAATTTATGCACTTGTTTTCAGTCATGACAACTTAGGTGATGTGAGTTTACACACTGAAAATCAGTTATTTTTGTTTCAAATCCAGTAATCAACTGGATCTGTTTTTTATTGGTGTTAATTTTATGCTGCAAAAGGTAATTACTTGGAAATATCCATACATGCAGTTATTTCAGCAAAACTGAAAAGATGAATAGTCTCACAAATCCCCACCTCTTCGGTCTCCTGAGTGAGGGCTTCTGCGGCCTTGTCAGATGTCTAGTTGCTTCCAGAGAGAATGCTCAGATGACTCTTGGTCCAGTGACCAAGAGCACTGCAGGTCTTCAGCAATAATTAGCAGCACCTTCTTCTAAGAGAGGTCTGATGACCTCAGCTTATTAAAGAACATTGCAAATTGCATCCTTTTAATGGCAACTAAATAGAAAAGTGTTTAAATTACTTCTCTTCTTACACTTTTTATCCATCACTGTGGGTCTGCATTCCTGGCACTATATTTAATAAGAGTTCTTCTTATTAGTCAGGAGCTGAAAATCACATTCTCAGAGGGATGAGGCAGCTGAGGTACATGCTAAAGCTGTAAAGAGTTAAACTAGTTTCCTGCCTTGAGATATGGCTAACCAGGTCAAATAAAACCCATAAACAAAAATCCTTACAGGGATTTTCAAAAGCAACTTAAAAAACTGAAAATGGAGGCTCCCCTAAAAAAGGGTCTTTTTTTCTTCCATGTGCATAAGTAAGCCAAATATTAAGCATAGACTTAGTCATACAAAACAGACTGGTTCACAGTGTTATCATAGTTCAGTTTATTATTTTCAAAAGGAAAGAAAACAATGAAAGAGTTATAGGGAACAGAACATGGCATGGAATGGAAAGTGAGAATTTACAAACAGACGTGGAACTGGCTCTACCACTCTAAGTCAAGGTTTCAAGTTCACTAACAACAGAAACATCTTCACTTTCTCTGTGACACTTAGGGCACCATGGCCTTTATGGTACGCATGGATGACATGACTGAAATATTTAGTTCATAAACAGGTAAAACATCTTCATATAAAAATAGGACAGCATTCCAGGGCTTCTTCCACTTCCCAAGTACTTTCAGATTTTAATAAATCTCTAAAATAATTCAATCCACATTTGGATTTGGCAAATTTTAAGAGATTTTGACACAACTGAAAAAGCTAGCTATTCAATAGCTGAATATTTGGGACAAGTGAGCCCTCATGCAGCGCTGGAAATCTTTTCTCTACCAGCCATCGATTGCTCCAGAGTAGGCAGCACCTTGAATGCTGAGAGGGCAAGCACTGGAGCGCTCGCACCCAAGGCAACCTGGAGTGCTGAGAGGGGGTTATTTGGCACTCGCTTTCTGTCTGTGTGTCAGGTTTGCTTCTGGTCCATTTGCACCAAAACATTCCTGGGAGTATTGAGCTTCCGGTGACCCCTGGTCCTATTCCATTTTGAATGCATAGGCCTTGGTCATAGGGTACCACAGGAGGTGTGCCCAGCACTGTGCACAAGCATGTACTGGGTGTATAGAACCAGCACTACTACTAAAAGGCTAATTCCATTCAGTTCTTTATATGTGATCTATGAGAGCAGCTTTCAAGGTATGAGAGCTTTAGACAGTAATGACAGTAGATGTCTCAGGCTGACCTTGAAATTCAAACTGAACACTAGTTCCATGATTTGCATTAATCTGGTGGTCATCAGAGAGTTTGCAAAACATCAGTAAAAGTGCTCAGATAATTCTCCAGGATCGCTTTTGAGTGGACAATGTGTTTATTATGACCGACTTGTGTCTGTGCACCGGCAATGTGTCACAGCTCTACACATGGGAGATGGGGTGACCCACAGTCAGATTCATTTACCTTCTGAACACTGAGGAATGTCACAGACTTCATGGCGTACCTCGGGATTGCTTGTGAAACACCAGGGTCCCCCTTCTTCCCCACGAGGGTTTCGACAGTAGTTTTCCTGTAGGTCTTTACCCCGATAGCTCGAAGGCAAAAAGCTAGTTTTAAAATGATAATCATTACAGTATAAGAGCATGCAACTTTATTTTTGACCTATTAACTTTACTAACTAGTTCACTAAATTTTCCTGAAAGTTGAAACCAAAGCCACCCCTTAGGACTATCTCTTATACAGTCATATATTTTAACTTAAATTCGATCATTTCCACACATTCTTAAAATGCTACAATGTTTCTTAATGTTCATCTAGCTGAACTTTTGTATCCAATATCACATTAAGAATTTTAGGCTCTGAGCTGTCATTGGCATGGTATAAATCACAGCCCCACTCAAAGGTTCGTAAGGGAAGACCTGAGAAATCACAGCACTAACCTTGAGATCACAACACTACCCTGATTACTTGAGGTCACTATCTATTTGTTTACTGCTTCTCTTGTAAATAACAGCCTCTTTTTCCCCCTCGCACAATTGAGAAAAGGATGGATGAATGAACATGAACCAAGAAGCTTAAGTCAACTGAAACCTAGACTTCAATTTCAATGCTTTCTAGTCCCTGAAAACATTTGGACATCTTCCTGCCAGGTAGCTCACCTACATAAGGAGCATTCCCATAGCTTTTAATATCTGACAGCTTGAATGGGTGTTTGGAGAAGTTAAAAAAGATGATAAAATATGCACTTGCTCCGATGCTACCTGAGTCTAAGCATGCACCCCGCTGTGATCCTTGCTCTGACATATTCAGCATAGAATTACTTATTTCTTTAAAAACAAACAAACAAAAAACTTTGAAAATATTGAATGCTGTTGAGGCTTGGGCTTCTAGTCTGAACCACAACAATGAGCCATGGGTTTGATTACTTGGATTTATTACCTTCATGTAAAACTTGTCATGGCCTAGCAGTCATTTTGTTACTAGCATAAAATATCCTAACATATTTGAAAAGGCCAGGGCTGGTCAAATAGCTCAGCAGATTAAAGCTCCTACAAGCAGTCACAGGGGCCAGGGGTTTAATAACGGCCTGCCATGCTGGCCCTGCCCCTGGAACGGACTGTGACAGAGACTGAGGCTGGATGTGGTGATGTGTGTCTGTAATCCTAGCTCTTGGGAGGCTGTAAAAAAAGGCAGATCGTTGTGAGTCCCATCTAGTAGTAAGACCCTGAACACCCTGTAGACCCTTCACTAAAATACAAAAAAAAAAAAAAAAGGCCAAAACTTTTTGAATGCTTCTGTACTGTTTATGACTTTGAACTAAATGCTGCTACATTTTCCTTGTGGATTACAATCAAAAATCATTTTTAAAACTAATATGTAGGGCCAGGGAGATGGCTCAGTAGAATAAGCACTTTCCTGGCAAGCACAAGGTCCTGAGTTCAATCCTCAGTATCACAAAAAAAATTAATACGTAACTATAGATAATATCAGTAGAAAGGGTTTCGAGAAATGTCACATTTTTCAATATTTTGTTGAATTTTTACAAAAAGTTTTATTTCTACTTCCACTGGCCTTAGAATTCTAGAAAGCACATAAAGTCCAAGTATTTTTTCTTTCAGGAAGTGTGGTCCAAACATGCTTGCTGCCTAATGAAACTTTGAGTTATAAATGGACATGCTAACTGCCCTGAGCTGGCCATGAACACAGGCCAAGATGTCATACTTTGTCTCATAAACACATACAGATGCTTTATGTCAATCATAAAAGGAGAAAGAAAAGATATTGATTTGAATTTTTATTAATATTAGTACACAGAATGAATACAGGGACCCTTAGGGATCAAGCAACATTCTGCAATGAAATTCTTTCACTTGCCCAGGAGGAATCTCCACATGAGATCCTTAGAACATGTGAATTATGGTCAAATAGAAATGATCTGTACTAGGAAGCTGATTAACATCCAAACCTTGCTAAAAAGATGAATGACATGCTAGAGACATTCTGTAACTCCGAGTCATCTTGGTAAAGAGTTTATAACCTTACATTTCTAGCATTTTAAATAAGGGGAAATGCAAATTATGCTCTAGGTGAATGACTTATAAGACCAACGTTATAATTAAAACTCTCCATAATCTAGCAGTTTCTAACAGGACTTTCTTTTCAAAATGAAGAAGTCACATATTTTTGCTGATTTTAGTTCCATAATTTCAGAATACTTCAGCGGAGCTTCTGCTTGTGACTCTCCCTTACATTTTTTTCCTTCTGTTTTCAACACTTCTCATAACTTTTATAGTAAATTTCTACAAAAACACTTATTTTACCAATGGAATCAACACTGAACCTTGCTGTCTATTCCCATGACATCAGTGTGTCATCCAAATTCTGGGAAAATTCTAGTGTAACTCTGTAACATGAGCAAGTGCGCGGCAAGAAAACACTTATTAATCACAGAACATGCCGCTGCCTCCTGTATGCTGGCCTGATGCATAGGCCTTTAGGCAATTTCTTCTCTTAAAATGAAATTATTATTAATTTCATTTTTCAGTCATGTTCTTGTATTAGGTTTACTTGAACTAAATAGTGTTTTAGTGCATGTTCAATACAATAAATACAATTCACTATGTACAGTTTTAAAGAGGATTTATTGTTAAAATGGGAGTAAGGGAGAGAGAGAAAAGAAAGGAAGAGAGACACAGAAACACACAGATACCTTTCCTGTGGGTTTGGAAAGCCAACTAGAAGCTGTGAAGAGGTAGTGAATGTGTCAGTCAATAACTTCGCAGGAAACATACGATTAGGAAGGAAAAGACACAAAGTTGAAATTAAGAGCAGATAATGGCCAACAGACAGTTTTTTTCCTGGAGAGAACACAGTAGACAGGAACCCTGGACTCTTCCACATTTCTGAATGGATTCCGATTCCTCTTACAGAGTATGACATGAAAGCTCTCTGGACCACCTCTTCGCTCTCTGGTGTGTTTGAACTTTTCCCCAGTTAGCCGGCTTTCTTATGTCCCAAGCAGTGGCCACCCTGACATTATTCACATGCCATGCTGGCCACAGGACACTGCCCACCTGCAGTCACCTGGTACAGGTGTTCACTGACAAATGTTTAAGAGGACCGAACACATACAAGGCGGGCCAGGCAGCAGTCTCTGGGTGGACATTTGATTCACACACTTACTATTTTTAGTTGTCTGTCCTTGCTGTTAGCAAGGCTTTAAGAGAAGTAAGTGAAGAAATATTCCCACCTAGTCATTATCTAAATATACTTTGAAACATAAACTTTTACATGCTAGCCTACTTTTCTTTTAATACAAATTGTGCTCACAGGAAACTCGATCTACTCTGTCATCTGCTTCATTAATGAATCCTGGGTGGCTTATGAAGGATATAGATGCAGATACCGTGTGCCTGGTTTCTAGTTTATCTTCTATACTAATTTCATCATCTCTCATCACCTTTCCATTAAGCCACTTGTAAAGTCTTTCAGTTGAGGGAGTCAACAGTAACTCAGTCCCCCAAATAGAAATGCATTTCTTTTCCCATTTCTCATAAAAGTAATCTTTAATTAACACTTAACTTAAAGTGTGAAGTTATCATGCATATATTCCAATAAGCTGCTAATTGAAGAAAATTGTCAGTCTCAGTTGAACACTGCAGAAGTATTGAATTAATACTGCTCAGCCCTCCCAACCATAAACTTCCATGCCACAAGGGAGTGTCCTTTGGTGCAGTAGTGGTTAAGTTAGGAAGCAAGTTCCCAGGAAGATCTATTTCACTCTTACTCTGCTAGCAGACAATCACAAACTTAGAGGGTTTGGGTTGAAAGAAGACCCTGAAACTAAGATTGATTTCAAATGATAAGTTTGTAAAATATAGTAGTACACATATTCATTTTTTTGAAAGATGTTGATCTATCTATTTAAATAAAATGTCTGTACTACATATACCCTTAAAAAAAGACAGACATAGCCATTGGGTTTGTATTGTGATATAAAACACTACTGCACTCCGGAGTTATTTCTGTATCCCTGTTAGCAACTCATTTTGAGGGTGGTTATATTCTGTTACTGAAATGATCAGCTTGCTCCTTAGTGGTACAGGTTAATTAAGCTGAGATGACAGGTTCAACCCCAGGTTGGAACACCTAGTTGTATTTCTCTATATATAAGCCAATTAACTCATCTCTATTTACTAAAGCACCATCAATCATGTTACAAAATTGTGATTTTTTGAGAAAAAGTAAAATTAAATCAAAAAATTCTCTGCAAAACAGAATCCCAAACCCTGCTCCACTGATAGGCCACAGGGCTCACGCCTTAGGGTTGGTCAGAATGCCAATCACAAAGGTAGACTGGCTGGCCCTCCAGCCTCACCACTGAGCAACTGCTAGTTAGTTGTCTAGAACCCTGAAGTCATGTGGTTCCCTATGCTGCAGTCTTACAATGTAGTTAAAGTACCAGCTGGCTATTCCTCTGAGAATGCCATGAGATAAACAACTAAACTAGTTCACAAGTTACTGGCCACATGGTAAACTAAATCTAATCCATTTACTAACCAGGGGAGAACACTTAGTAACCACATGAGCTCCCATTAAAAGCTATTTGTGAAATAGGTCTACAAAATTACAGATACATTTAGCTCCCTACTAGGTATTAGATGTTTATGTTTTTCTTCCATGATGATTGCAATTCACAACCGGGGAGCCTGTAAATGTCATGTGTACAGGTCTTGAAATAGGGTTCACCTGCCACAATAAACATGTTCCTCCGGGACACAGACACTTCGTCTCCCAAGCAAGAACTTGCTCCTGTCTTTAGAACCCAGGTGAAATGAGCATGCGTGAGCCTGAGGCATGGGTCTGTCACAGTGATGCTCAGCTCTGGCTACACTTGGAATCAGGGGCAAGCCTGAAGTCAGGTGGCCACCTCCCACCCAAGCCTCTATCTGCATCTGTCTGCTGCTCTTGGGTGGGACAGGACTTGCAGGGCTTCAGCAGGCGATTCTATTGTGTAGCCAGCTGCCAAGGTTGGGAAAACCCCACAGCCTCTAAGGTCAGAGTCTGATCTCCCTCTGGTGCATTAGACAGTCTCTAGGGCTTCCTCAAAGGAAAAAGAATAACCCTTCTTCCTCCAAAACAAAGATTCCATTCTTTGTTCACAAACATCTAGACCTACAAGTTGATGCACTGAGATACATTACTGTCAGGATGCATTTGTTTGCTTTATGTTCTTTTCAGCCATGAATTCACATGAGCCTTGGTCTCACACAGTCCGATGAGTTGACTAAGTTACCACAGGGCTGAAGGATTAGGGGAGAGGTACAGTGAGACTGTCACCCTCAGGAGATGCTGCGCCCCTCTGCTTGGTGCTGGCCTTACCTGTGCTCATGGGGGATCATGGAGCTCCAGGGCTGGCATTTGATGCCACTCTTGGTGACTGAGACTGTGCCCTTGTAGCTGCCCCCTTTGCCGATGATGCAGTTGCGGATGTAGTCTGTGGAGGAAGAGAGACAGATGTGCTCACACAGGCCACCCTTACCGAGGAGAGCAGAGGAAGCAAAGTTCCTTTCAGACCTTTAAGTAGTTAATTCCTAACGTGTCTCAAAATAACATTGAAATCTCTTGCCTAAGGCTCCACATAGGATTTTCAAAATAACACACTTTGGGGTAATCCAAAACAAACAAGCCAGCAGAAGATGAGAAGTTCCAAGCCTATGAGTAAAATATACAAGGACAGCTAAAACTACTAGCCTGAACTTGATGTAAATGATTCTGTACATACACCACTGGCCAGGGAGGTATGACTTACTAACCCTAAAATTCCTCAAGAAAGGAATCATTTTAAAAATACTAATTGAGTGGTTATTTTAGAAATTACAGTTAATGTCTTTTTCACTGCAGTGAAGTTGTACATATATATCTGAGAAAATTACACTGTTATTATTTTTATGTTTTCATCAACATCTTAGCTGGTAAGATACAGCTATGACTATGATATAGGACATCCTATATCACTATCAATAAGAGCACATGCAGGCCTTAATAGAGGAGAAGCCTACAGAGTGCTCCTGGGCTGGATAACAATGGTTAGCACTTGAGAACGTGTTGGGTTGGGTAGAGAGATGGTCCATTATCTAGCTTGTAGTTTCTTTTAATTCTAGCTAAGCACTGACTCTAACAAATGGAAATACTTTGTGTATATATGTTCTACTATCCAAGTTTAATAGGACAGAGAATGAGATTTTCTCATATAGTAGTATTAAAATGAGTGTTATTATCAGAAGTACAGCCCATAATTACTATTTATGTTGAGATAATTAACTTGTAAAATTTATATTTATTCAGGTAGTTGTGTTTTCCAACAGGGTAACTATCTTATGAATGCAACTGTGAATGAGTTAGCAAATCATATAGTCTCAATTCCTTTTTGTGTGATTTATCCAAATTATGAACAATCACCACTGTAACAGTTTATTCAAAGCTGTTGAATGTAAATAAACTGTGGTTCTCAAAATTTGCCACAAATCTAGTGTATCATCTTGTAACAAAATATCTTTTGTTACAAGATGATCATGGAAAGTATCAGTTCTAGGACAAGCACAGAATGTCCAAGAGATAGGTGACTCTAGATTACAAGAAGTTTGGGAGCTGCTCTGAAACATCACTGGAAGCACTCAAGCTGTGACTTTTATCAGGCTTCATGAATGAACTGACTACATTAATGGATTAGAATGTCGGAGAAAAATCAGTGGGAATCAGCACTGTGGCAGGAAGACATGAATGCACGTTCCAGCCTCTTTCATCAGGCAGTTTATAGGAAGAAGCCAGGTACCTTTTTTCTCATAGAGGTCAAATTCATGGCCAAACTCTTTCTTCACTCCACTTGACATGCTATTGAAAGGGAGCCAGAGGCATCTTTTCTTTGCTTTATCAAAAATAAAGGCCCTGAGAAGAACAAACACTGGAATGAAAAGAAGGAACACTAGTGCTTATACTATTTTTAAACATATAACCATACTAAGGAAGATAATATAAAATCATATAGACCATTATAACTATGTAATAAATATACAAATGATATCAGAATCGACC